>JAEHOF010000010.1:210673-225538 GCA_018257905.1 Gillenia trifoliata | reverse complement strand
TACATGTGACCGAATTCAATTAACATGTGATAAGGTATAAATGTGGGGAAGTTAGTTGTCTGGATGAACGTGCGACTATGCACACTAACTTCATACCTAAATCACCCCTCTAGCAACGAATTCAGGTCTACCTAACCTGATTAAGGGCAATGGCACTGCACCTCGTTGTATTAATGGTACTGAATTACTATTAAAGGGCCTTATATTCTCCGTTCCAGAAGAACGTCATTGAATTATAAGGATATTCGAGCGAACAATGATCATAAAAACCACTGTAGAAAATAGAGTGACGTATCTTTGCATCACCTTCCAAAATATGAAGCCTGAAGCTATGTTTTGGGGCCAATGGGCTACCTCCCAACTGGGACATGCCACATATAGGCTGGCTTGAAGCCGGGTGATTCGAGCAGTTTACTTGCTTTGGCACGACCATTTGGAACATTCAGGTCAAAACACGATGCAATGTGTTACACAATGCATCACCTTACCTGAAGTAAGGATTTTGTGCCTACAAGCACACTTTGCCAAGCCTGCTCGTTGGGGAAATTGGATTTTTATACCATCCCTAGCAAAGTTACTACCTAACCCTCTTTTGACAGTGGATTAAAGGGAATAATGTGGACTCTTCCAACCAAAAATGCGGACCATGTAAATATGATTTTTGGTTGATATATCGACACAATGGTCACATGTCTGTCCACATACACATTGCTGCTAAACTCCTGGCCAATTCTTACTTAAGGGCTCACCACCCTAATTATCCCATAAAGTCTAGAAGACTGGATAATGCTGGAGAGTTTATATCGAACAGCATTCGATAAGTATTGCATGTTTTTTTGGGCTTGAAATTGAACATTGAATTCCCCATGTTCAACCCCCAAAACAGCCTCGCAGAAGCGATCATAAAGCGCATTATCAATTGATCGCCCGGACCTTGGTGAATGCACCAAGCTTTCGGTTTCTGCCTAGGGCTATGCAATCTTGTATGCAGCCATGTTGGTCCGCCTGAGGCCCATTGCTACCCGATACTTTATAGCGTTACAATTGGTTACTGGGCACGAACCTGATGTTTCGTATTTACGCATTTTTGGGTATGCACATTCTGCCATATTGCGCCGCCGCAATGTACCAATATGGGTCCTCAAAGAAGGATGTGAATCTTTGTCGATTACGATTCTCCTTCGAATTAGCTCTTTAGAGCCCTTGCACGCGATCTCTTTACCGCCATTTTGCGGATTGTCACTTCGATGAGACAGTCTTCCCGCCGTTAGGGGGGAGATAAGAACGTCAACGTTCCTGAAGAACGGCGCGAATTATCGTGGACGTCCCCACTATGTCTCATCTCGATCCCCATATTCTAGATTTCAGAGTATTGCTCCAGACGCTTTCTCTGATCTAGATTAAGTGACGAGATCACATATACCAGCTGCAAACATGCCTGCAAGGATAGACGTACCTAACGGACGTCGAGTCAACATCCCCGAAGGGTGTGCCGCCCCTGAAGGACGGTTTGGCCGCCCCTGTTGGACGGCCTGGTACGCCGACGGCTAGCCAATCAATCTGTTCTCGGCCTGAAGCGCGACAGATCATTCAGTTCGAAGGATTCACCTCCCTAGAAGTGGAGAAGTATGGCACAAAATGAATCCCTTTCTCGTTCGCTATCTCAACCATTCCACCTCATGAAATTAATCCGGATTATCCCGAGACCTGTAGTCTTGGTCCATTATGCATGCATGGATGAGTTAATGGAATTGGAATGAGATTATCATCGATGATATTCACGTATATGGTAGCTACCCGAAATAGTGAAAAGCGACGATATCGAACTGCGTTCCGTTGATGAATGTCGACGTAGAACTGATTGGTCAAACTGGAAACTAGCAATCCAGGTCGAACTTGATTCACTTGCGAAACGTAAAGTGTTTGAGCCTGTAGTTCCTACACTTCCACATGTGAAGCCCGTTGGCTACAAGTGGGTTTTCGTAAGGAATCGAAATGAGAAGAATGAAATAGTGCTATACGAAGCACGCCTTGTGGCGCAAGGTTTCTCTCAAACGCCCTGAGATTGATTACGAGGTGACTTATTTCCCCCGTAATGGACGTTATAACGTTCCACTACCTTATCAGTTTGGTAGTTTCCGAAAAACTGAATATGCAGCTTATGTACGTGGTTGTAACGTATCTATAGGGATCTTGATACGGAAATATATGTGAAAGTTCCCGAAGAACTTATAGACTGATCCAAATAGTTCTAGACCACATAACACCCTCTCTATTGAATTGAGGCTTTCACTTTACGGATTGGAACAATCCGAGCGGATGTGGTATACCCGTTTAAGTGAATATTTGATCAGTTAGAGATATGTGAATAAACTATGCCCCTGCGTGTACAAAACCGAATTTGCTGGAGTTGCAGTCTATGTCGATGACATAAATCTCACTTAGACTCTGGAAGAGTTTGAGAAAACTGCCTCGCACCTGAAGTCGGAATTTGAGATGAAAGATCTTGGGAAAACTCGTTTATGTCTCGACCCGAAGTTTCGAGCAAAGTTCAGATGGTATTCTGGTACACCAATCGAACTACACCCAGAAGGTGTTGCTTTTGAGTACACCCATGACCATTCATACGCTAGATGCAAATGAGATCCTTGAAAAGGTTGTGGAACTTGAAGTTCTATATCTAAGTTCAATTAGCGCTTTATTGTACTTAGCTCATTGCATTATGCATGACATCTCATTCGTTGTTGATCTTTTGGTAAGATACAACACTGCGCCTACACGCTACCACCAAATAGGTGTTAAAGACGTTTTTCCGTTACTACGGATTTGGGCTTATTCTATCCCTGCGCATCTCAGAATTAACCACAACCCCTTGGTTATCAGAATGATGCTTACCTTGTGGGATACGCTGACACAGACTATCCGTCTGTTCTGCACAAGGCACGTTTCCAAACGGATTATGTCTTTACCGTTAGGAACACCGCAATATCTTGGAGGTCAACCAAATAGACCTTAGTTGCGACGTCTTCGAGCTCATCGCCATACACGAAGCCACCCGTGTACATGGGAGCATATTCGAAGCACTTGTAATTCTTCATCCTTCGTTGAGTTCCAACAACGATCTATGAAGACAACGCCGCATGTATCGACCAGACCATGATACATCCAAGAAGTCAACACCAAGCATATTGCGTCTACATTACATCAGCATGAGCATCAGAAGATTGAAGTCAAGCATATCTGATCCGAAGACAACCTTGCCGACCTCTTCAAGTCATTCTTGAAGAAGCTTGTTCGAGTTTGGTATGTGCAAATTTTCTCATTTGCTACGCTTGTAGTTCTCGGGAGTTTCGTCAGACTCCAGGGATATCCTGAAGTATACTCCTTACGGCCTTAATACTCTTTTCCACTCGATCGGGATCATTTTTTCCCATTGGGTTTTGTTGCACGACTAGGTTTTAACGAGGCACCCATTCTGGGCTAGTCATGCTCTTGTGTGTTTTCTTACTGCACGTCTTGAAGATGTTAAGAGTATCGACATTGCGATAACTCCTTTCTCCTAGACTATGGGTTTGTCCCGTCTTGGGTTTACCATAGCCGAGGTTTTGTGAGAGTTTTTATTCTTTATATGCAAGTTCCCTATGAGACTCAGTGTTCTCTACTGTGCCTACAGAGACAGCTTCATCAACTATCTCTTGAAGATCTGATGCAAATGTCTACTTGAGTATTTGCACACTCAAAGTGTTGTAGATAATTTATAACATGTGTTAAATGTGATTGTGTAAATCCTAGGTAGATATGGATTAAGAGCATTCCGTTCTGTAAGGGATTAGTATCCTATTGTACTTGTACTTCTATTACTATAAATAAAGAATTTTTGGTATGTGGAATGTGAATTACATATTCCACATACACTACACAATTTCACCAAATTCTCTCTATTCTTCTCTTGCACTTTTCCTTCACTAAAATCTGTCTAACATAAAAATCATTTTAAAATACTCAAAATAGTTTTACCCTCCTTTTTAGAATTTAATGAATTTTGTCATTTTCCATGTGCAAAAGACTTAGTAGCCAATTCTTTTCTAACTCAATGCTTCTCGTAATTTTTTATCTCCTGCTTCTGTACTCTTTTGTTTGTAATCGGTGATTTGACATGTTGTTAGAAATAGGTTTCCATCCACAATAAACTGTGTTAATATTATTGATGTGGTGTTTTTGTTAGTCGACATCATGCTGAACTCTTTTCATCATATATGAATTGTGTTCATTAACAGCTTAGGTACTGTAATTTGATCTTCAACAGCAGACATGGCTATATTTTTTTCTAGAAAAATAAAATGAACACAAATAAAATATAGATCCACCAAAAGTATTTGACATAAAAAGATAATTGGGATAAGTTGGATAAGTTGAAGATCTATTAATTGGAGACAAGTGGAACCAAATTGAGGTAAGGAGGCAATGCAAAGTGACATGCGACATGGAAATGAAGCGACACTGCTGTCTGCATTGTGCGTTGAGCAAGGAAGACAGCTTTAAAACTCTGTAATTTTCTCGAAACCCTAGGAAAGCTTTGCTACTCGGCATCGCTAGAGGGGAGACTATGAGCTTTTCTTGAGAGTCCTATTTAAGTGTTTTATCGACATCACCTCAGGATAGACGAGGAGGACAAGCAAGAGAGAGAGAGTAAAAGTCTTTTGAGCTTCTTGAAGGACATTTTCAAATTTCTCCTATATATATGAGTCCTTATTTTTGATTGATGCACATGTGTTGGATTAAAGAATAGTATTTTAGAGAAAAATATCAAGTGTTAGTTCAGAAAATGAATTCCAGGTAGCTCAAGTTCAGACTTTAAAGTGAGTTAGATGAGATTTATGAAAAGCTCGGACAATTATAGCTTGTAATGTTTTTTTAAATTATGAATAATAGTATATCATTTTATTTCTCACTGTTATTTTGTCTAGAAAAAATTCAGAAATTTTCACACCATCTTTTGAATGAAAGTGTTGTCGTTAATAATATTTGTAAGAAAACTCTAAGCATTTTCTCAAACAAGTCACTCTTATTCCATTGATTTATATGGCTCATCTTCTTCCATTGCTTCATATATGTGAAAATGCAAAGAGATATCTCCTTGGGAAACTTTTTTTGTGTTGGTAAGGAAGGATACAAGTCATTATTTTGAATAAAGTTAACCATTGAGGAAGAAGTCAAGAGTAAGACAAACCCCAAGATTCTCAGCCAAGCTGGTTTTGAAGAAACCTATATGCAGTATGCACATGGTGCTTGTCTGTTTAGATGAAGAAAGTGGGACTTTGTTCTTGACTTTTTTCAACTTCTGACAATATATTTTTTATTACTAAAACTAAACAATCCCACTGTAAAGTGGATTAAAAAATAAGACATCAATCATTAACAAACCCTATCTTCTTAAACTAAATTAGTCAAATGAACTTACACAGAAAACGAGTGACTGGACTTTAGCATTGCAATTTTAGTACGGCATTAGTGTTTAATCCAAATGGCATTAATTAAACAAATTTTGGCAATTATTTTAGCACAAAATACAAATGTTGGTCATTATTTAGTGTATGAATGCAGTGTATGTCTTTGTACCTAATCACTTTCTTGTACAGCCTTGCACTTTACAGGCTGACAATCCAATCATCAATCATGTTATTATATAATCCTCACGTTGTTTTGATATTATTAGTTGGCTATGGTTTTTATTCCATGGTTTCGTAAGGTTTGGTGAAGATCGTTGGTGTGAAGAAATTAACAAGATACAGAAAGGACTTGACTCTATATATGATTGCCATTGAACAATATGACTGCTCAAAACTTATATTTACTACACACATACTTATGTCTCTTTACATTTAGGAAGGATTACATATAATGTCGTCTACAGAAGAATTTTGTTTGACATTTACAAGTAAGGTGCAGCAAAGTCACACAGATTCCAAGTGTTTTTGAAAGGAAAAGCACCCTTAAATCAAAAGAAAATTGTGAAATTTACCCACATCACACAAAGCTCTTAAGATGGAGTCTCAATTAGATTAGATTAAGGATGATATATCACTTTGAAGAATCAGGCATGAACTCAAGAGAGGTTTGGTTATACATATGCATTCAATGTCATTATTTTTTAATGCATTTCACGTCATAGTTTTTATGTCTTTCTGACTAGTCTTTTTGTCTAATCAAATAAGTCTGCCTTATCCAAGCTGGCACGCAATTAAGAATACGTGGGTTCACTGACACTATTCAGACCCCGGGGTTTTTCCCCACCGTTGATCTTTAGAGATCTATTTTGCAGTGTGACTGCCCCTTGGGTGGTCTGATACTTTAAGGAAGTTTGGGTCTTCTTTGCAAGTTGGTTTTTTGCACAAATAGACATATCTAAAATCTGAGGGTGTTTTACAATATGGCTTCTCTCTATCCTGTGTTATAAACCAGCAGCAGAACAGTTTTCAAGTGCATTAAAATTCTTGTATCTTCCCCACAAATCACCGAAAAACTTGTTTGCATTGTTCATGTCTGAACAAAATATTCTTTTGGACATTAAGTGCTTTAAAGCTTTTTGCTCCCTCTCCGTTCATCTTCAAAAACAGTTGCAATCATATTTTTGTACATTAAATTCTTGTATCAACCACACAAATCGTTTGAAAACCTTGTTTGCATTGTTCATGGTCTAAACTTAATATTTCTACATCTTGTATAGACTTGTGTTTTTGGATTCACGTTGGTTCTTTCCTCAATTATTTTGAGCGGGAGAAAACTGACTGGTCAGATTTGAATCCACATTTGCATTTCATCTTTTACATCTTCATTCCATTTGCTTGGTTCATGACCCGATTTGGTGCCACAAGAAAGATGAGCTCGTAGAGACAAACTGCCCTCTCATTGAAGACCGAAGTGATTTCCATTTAGTGCTAAATGAGTTGCACAAGGTACAAGCTGCCCTCTGAACATGTCTAGGATTTGAGCTTGTTAGGTGTGACTGTATAGACCTTGTTCATTTACTGGTGGATAGGACTCCTTGGAGTCTCCCGGTTTTAGCCTAGTTTGGGGTTTTCGGGCACCAAATTGACGTGTGTTATTTGATTTATGAGATATGTTAAATACATGTTTATTGTATTAACTAGATGTGTTGTTCCACATTCAAGATTTGTGTGTTCTAATCAATTAAGTTTGATTCTTATATACGGAGTTTCTTGTGTTAACTGTCTTGTGTATCTAGTTGACTAGTGTTTCATTAGTCATATAGACAAGTTTGCGTTTGTTATAGGTTATTCCTTATGGTATCAATTTCGAAGTCATTTCTCTTTTATCGGCCAAATCATAATCTCACACATATTTAAAAATGACTTGACCCAAGCAAAAATAAAAATAAAGATTTATGTACATGTGTCAAATTATAATTTGTTTGTAAAGAAAAATAAGTTCTTACATGTAAAGGAGTCACACATTTTTTCTCCTAACAAAAAATTAAAACTACTTTATGATACAAAATTGTTCTCTTATCAAAGTCTAATATTATTATAAATTTCAATAACTAAAGACTTGAAGTTGATCATATTTTGAGAATTTTCTAAAGATAAAAAATTTCGATGTATTTTAGATTCAAATGTTAACTGACATGCAATATCTCAACCTTGTAGTTGCCGTTTCAATTTGTTTTTTTTTATTATGGTGCAGTACAACTAAAATCTTATTAAGGTAGGGTATTTTTGGCTTGTTTAGTTATTACCGTTCCAGAAATCCTGTCAACATGAGATTATATTTGATCTCTCTTTGCATCAAATTTTTGCATAATATACCTCTAGTCCGTATTTAAACCACATAATTAAATACCTCTTGTCAGGTGTACAATATTTCTAACTATAAATTATGTACAACCTCATTACCAAGATGCTATCAATCAACACTCAAGCCCGATCTCTAATTCATTTACCTCACCAGTAGACAACAAAAAATAAAAGGAAGAAGAAGAAATTAAACAATATGTATGAAGCTCAATTCATACCTCCAACACCCAGTATATTATTTTGGTACATACCTTGAAGCTAGTATACGTTACAGTTGAAAGTTTTGATATTAACAACAATATGGTAGCACGCCAGAATGTGTGCCCACTGCACTAAATAAAACGTTTTACACTGGACATTAATACATATATAATAACTAATAGAGCAAATATTTGCCTAATACCCATTAGAGGGTAAAACATTACAGAATGAAACATTCGCTCTATTTTCATCTAATTCCTAATCTGACTTATCACCTTAGAAAAGTTTGCTTATGGCTAGTTGCTCAAATGATTTAATTTAGATATACAAATTTTGGATTTTTACTAAAATACACTATCAAATTGGTAAAAAATAAACTTTTTGTTGTAGATAAAATATAACATGTATTGTTAAATGTGATTGTGAAATCCTAGGTAGATATCAGTTAGGATATTCCATTACTGTATGGGATTAGTTCCTAATGTAATTGTACTTATTCACTATAAATAGAGGCACCTGGCATGAGGAATATACATTGCAATGCGATGAATTCCTCAGAAAGCCTTCTCTCTCTCTTCCCTTTGCTTGCACCCTCAAATAATAAGCACAACACGTTATCAGCACGCTCATAAGCTGTGCTCAGGAATTATACCGGAGTTTGTGCATCTTCCAATCATAGGGGAGTATTAATTTCAATAGTTTTCACTTTGATTTATTTATTTATTTGTGAATTAATATGTACTATTAATTCCAATTTTCCCACTGTTATTTTAGTGCGAGATTCAGCGCGTGATGAAATCGGAGTTGAAAGCAATCCTGCCGACAAATTGATAACCATCATCATCAGCAATCCAGGTTCTTCTAAAAACCACGGTCGATTGTCGATATTTTATCGAGACGATTACACTTAGACCTTCACCATGATGCATAACCCAATTTTCTGCGTTTAAGAATTATTGATCTTAAGCCAAATATTGCGTTAGCATCGACATTAATATATCAAATATATTAAGTGAATTGATGATCATGTGAAACGAAGGAAAAATTAAGGGTTTTTTCTTATTTTTTTCGCTTTTCTACAAAAACATCAAATTCGTTTTCTGAAAAAAACTGGACATTCTTTACCGAAATTTTTAGTTTTTTGAAAAAATAAAGAAAAAAAAACCTATTCGAGGCGAGCGGCTAAGCCGAGCCGAACCGAGCGAATTAGTTCGGCCAAGCCCATTACAGCTCAAAAATTTGACAAAACCACGCTCGGCCGAACCACGGCCTTCAGCTGAACCAGCAGCCCAGCAGGCTTCACTTTCGGCCATCAATAGCGAACTAGCCTCGACCAGCGCCTGGGTGGCGCCCAGGTAACCGGCGCGCCTCTCTTGCAGCCCAGTGACCCGACGCCCCCTGATTTTGAGCCCTGCTCTAACAACCCAGCTGCTTTCCTTCCATCCCCTGGCCCCTGTTGGTGTGGTGGACCCCAGCTATTGGGCTTCTTTTCTGCTCAATTTTTTTATTTTCTTGCTACCAGCAATAAGAGAAAATAAAGGTTAGACCTCTTGACTCAACTGACCACAAAAATTATTTGGGTCATATTTGCAAACTCAAAGGTCCCGTAGACCTATATTCACTACCCATTCACAATATATGTTCAAATTTATTATTTTTATTTTTGTTCTATATATTGCGTTTGATTACGGTATATATGAACTTAAAAGTTCATAGAATTCGAACTGAAGCTGAATAAGTGCCATGAAACCGAAGTTTCCTTAAAATTAAATACCCATGAAACCCACGTGTAGTTTTCACTTGAAAATTTAAGCAAACCATGTCTTAGAACCGAATGTTCTAACTTTTATGATTATGGAGAATTTATTTCCCATAACCATAAGCACTAACCACAATTTTTGTTCCCTCCATCTATTGGACTTTCTGACGGTAACAAAATTCGGCTTCACTAACATGGAAGTTTCTGTGAGAAACTACTTTATGTGGGCACAAGTTGTGGCTCCACTTGACTCTTTGAGAGTTGAGAAACATTGAAGCCAACAATAAGCGTGGATATAGAGCTAAATAAGCATCCGTCATGATCTTCACCCAGACTTATACCGAAGCATTGTAAATGGAAGTACCTCAAATGTGAGGATTCCATGGCTCTTTGACTCACTCTACGGATCGTTCTAATCTTCAAGATGATCTTGCCCAGTAGAACACACCTTGCCCGAAGCAAGACACACTTTGTCAAAAATAAGACATACCTTGCCCGAAGCAAGACATATCTTGCACGACACAAGGCATGATTAGTCCATCCGTGAATAAAATTTACAAATTCTGAAGTTTATAGAATCCGATTGAACTTTGACTGGGAGAAGATTTTCTCGTCCTTCCATACCTCTAAAATGCTCCTGAAAAACTTCCTAAGTGGAGAGTTCACTAAATTCTCGGATCTGATTACTACCACTTTGCTCAACTGAAAAGTACAACGTTGAAAAGCGGCTTTGATGATTCGGCTGGGATGTGCGAAGGTCTTGCTCTGTTTCAGCAGAGGGTGTGCCGAACTTAAGGCTCTGCTTCAACAGCTCTATTCTTCTCTTGCCGCACCCTTCACTAAAAACTGTCCACAACACGTTATCAGCACGCTCTTTCCGCTGTGCTCAAGAGAATTATACCGGAGTTTTGGCCATCTTCAATCATGGGGAGTATTAATTTAAATAGTTTTTTTTACTTTGATTTATTTATTTTTATTGAATTAATATATTGCTATTGATTCAATTTTCCCCTCTTATTTTGAACAAGAGTCAACGCATTGACGATGGAAATCCGGAGTTGAAAGCAATCCTGCAAACAAATTGTTCAACCATCATCATCAGCAATCCAGGTTCTTCTAAAACACGGTCTCGATTGTCGATATTTTGTCAGACCTGATTGCATGAACCTTCACCATTTTCTGATGAATTTGATTGTTTTGGTATTTGCTTTAAATTTGTTGGATATTATTATGGATATTGTCCTCGAATATGAGTTAATTGAATCATGTTTCTTATACATGTGACCAAATTCAATTAACATGTGATAAGGTATAAATGTGGGGAAGTTAGTTGTCTGGATGAACGTGCGACTATGCACACTAACTTCATACCTAAATCACCCCTCTAGCAACGAATTCAGGTCTACCTAACCTGATTAAGGGCAATGGCACTGCACCTCGTTGTATCAATGGTACTGAATTACTATTAAGGGGCCTTATATTCTCCGTTCCAGAAGAACGTTATTGAATCATAAGGATATTCGAGAGAACAATGATCATGAAAACCACTGTAGAAAATAGAGTGGAGTACCTTTGCATCACCTTCCAAAATATGAAGACTGAAGCTATGTTTTGGAACCAATGGGCTACCTCCCAACTGGGACATGCCACATATAGGCTGGCTTGAAGCCGGGTGATTCGAGCAGTTTACTTGCTTTGGCACGACCGTTTGGGACATTCAGGTCAAAACACGATGCAATATGTTACACAACGCATCACCTTACCTGAAGTAAGGATTTTGTGCCTACAAGCACACTTTGCCAAGCCTGCTCGTTGGGGAAATTGGATTTTTACATCATCCCTAGCAAAGTTACTACATAACCCTCTTTTCACAGTGGATCAAAGGGAATAATGTGGACTCTTCCAACCAAAAATGCGGACCATGTAAATATGGTTTTTGGTTGATATATCGACACAATGGTCACATGTCTGTCCACATACACATTGCTGCTAAACTCCTGGCCAATTCTTACTTAAGGGCTCACCACCCTAATTATCCCATAAAGTCTAGAAGACTGGATAATGCCGGAGAGTTTATATCGAACAGTATTCGATAAGTATTGCATGTTTTTGGGCTTGAAATTGAACATTGAATTCCCCATGTTCAACCCCCAAAACAGCCTCGCAGAAGCGATCATAAAGCGCATTATCAATTGATCGCCCGGACCTTGGTGAACGCACCAAGCTTTCGGTTTCTGCCTAGGGCTATGCAATCTTGTATGCAGCCATGTTGGTCCGCCTGAGGCCCATTGCTACCCGATACTTTATAGCGTTACAATTGGTTACTGGGTACGAACCTGATGTTTCGTATTTACGCATTTTTGGGTATGCACCTTCTGCCATATTGCGCCGCCGCAATGTACCAATATGGGTCCTCAAAGAAGGATGTGAATCTTTGTCGATTGTGATTCTCCTTCGAAATAGCTCTTTAGAGCCCTTGCACGCGATCTCTTTACCGCCATTTTGCGGATTGTCACTTCGATGAGACAGTCTTCCCGCCGTTAGGGGGAGATAAGAACGTCAACGTTCCTGAAGAACGACGCGAATTATCGTGGACGTCCCCACTATGTCTCATCTCGATCCCCCATATTCTAGATTTCAGAGTATTGCTCCAGACGCTTTCTCTTATCTAGATAAAGTGACGAGATCACATATACCAGCTGCAAACATGCCTGCAAGGATAGACGTACCTAGCGGACGTCGAGTCAACATCCCCGAAGGGTGTGCCGCCCCTAAAGGACGGTTTGGCCGCCCCTGTTGGACGGCCTGGTACGCCGACGGCTAGCCAATCAATCTGTTCTCGGCCTGAAGCGCGACAGATCATTCAGTTCGAAGGATTCACCTCCCTAGAAGTGGAGAAGTATGGCACAAAATGAATCCCTTCCTCGTTCGCTATCTTAACCATTCCACCTCATGAAATTAATCCGGATTATCCCGAGACCTGTAGTCTTGGTCCATTATGCATGCATGGATGAGTTAATGGAATTGGAATGAGATTATCATCGATGATATTCACGTATATGGTAGCTACCCGAAATAGTGAAAAGCGACGATATCGAACTGCGTTCCGTTGATGAATGTCGACGTAGAACTGATTGGTCAAACTGGAAACAAACAATCTAGGTCGAACTTGATTCACTTGCGAAACGTGTTTTGGGCCTGTAGTCCCTACACTTCCACATGTGAAGCCCGTTTGCTACAAGTGGGTTTTCGTAAGGAATCGAAATGAGAAGAATGAAATAGTGCAATACGAAGCACGCCTTGTGGCGCAAGGTTTCTCTCAAACGCCCTGAGATTGATTACGAGGTGACTTATTTCCCCCGTAATGGACGTTATAACGTTCCACTACCTTATCAGTTTGGTAGTTTCCGAAAAACTGAATATGCAGCTTATGTACGTGGTTGTAACGTATCTATAGGGATCTTGATACGGAAATATATGTGAAAGTTCCCGAAGAACTTATTGACTGATTCAAATAGTTCTAGACCACAGAACACCCTCTCTGTTGAATTGAGGCATTTCACTTTACGGATTGGAACAATCCGAGCGGATGTGGTATACCCGCCTAAGTGAATATTTGATCAGTTAGGGATATGTGAATAAACTATGCCCCTGCGTGTACAAAACCGAATTTGCTAGAGTTGCAGTCTATGTCGATGACATAAATCTCACTTAGACTCTGGAAGAGCTTGAGAAAACTGCCTCGCACCTGAAGTCGGAATTTGAGATGAAAGATCTTGGGAAAACTCGTTTATGTCTCGACCCGAAGTTTCGAGCAAAGTTCAGATGGTATTCTGGTCCACCAATCGAACTACACCCAGAAGGTGTTGCTTTTGAGTACACCCATGAACATTCATACGCTAGATGCAAATGAGATCCTTGAAAAGGTTGTGGAACTTGAAGTTCTATATCTAAGTTCAATTAGCGCTTTATTGTACTTAGCTCATTGCATTATGCATGACATCTCATTCGTTGTTAATCTTTTGGTAAGATACAACATTGCGCCTACACGCTACCACCAAATAGGTGTTAAAGACGTTTTTCCGTTACTACGGATTTGGGCTTATTCTATCCCTACGCATCTCCGAATTAACCACAACCCCTTGGTTATCGGAATGATGCCTACCTTGTGGGATACGCTGACACAGACTATCCGTCTGTTCCGCACAAGGCACGTTTCCAAACGGATTATGTCTTTACCGTTAGGAACACCGCAATATCTTGGAGGTCAACCAAATAGACCTTAGTTGCGACGTCTTCGAGCTCATCGCCATACACGAAGCCACCCGTGTACATGGGAGCATATTCAAAGCACTTGTAGTTCTTCATCCTTTGTTGAGTTCCAACAACGATCTATGAAGACAACGCCGCATGTATCGACCAGACCATAACCTGATACATCCAAGAAGTCAACACCAAGCATATTGCGTCTACATCATATCAGCATGAGCATCAGAAGATTGAAGTCAAGCATATCTGATCCGAAGACAACCTTGCCGACCTCTTCACGAAGTCATTGCCGAAGAAGCTTGTTCGAGGATTTGGTATGTGCAAATTTTCTCATTTGCTACGCTTGTAGTTCTCAGGGGGAGTTTTGTCGAACTCAGGGGGAGTATCCTGAAGTATACTCGCTTGACCTTAATGTACTCTTTTTCCCTACGATCAGGATCATTTTTCCCATTGGGTTTTTGTTGCCTGACTAGGTTTTAACGAGGCACCCATTCTGGGCTGGTCATACCTTTGTGTGTTTTCTTACTACTTACGTCTTGAAGATGTTAAGTATCGACATTGCATTAACTCACTTTTCTCCTAGACTATGGGTTTTGTCCCGTCTTGGGTTTTACCATAGCCAGGTTTTGTGAGAGTTTTTATTCTTTTTATATGCAAGTTCCCTATATGAGACTCGAGTGTTCTCTACTGTGCCTACGAGACGACTTCATCAACTATCATCATCTTGAAGATCTGATGCGATATCTACTTGAGTATTTGCACACTCAAGGGGGAGTGTTGTAGATAAAATATAACATGTGTTAAATGTGATTGTGTAAATCC
>JAEHOF010000010.1:143838-210573 GCA_018257905.1 Gillenia trifoliata | reverse complement strand
TTGGCCGAAACCCCCTATCTTTTGGTTTAAGTTTTGAACAATTTTTCCTTTTTGTTTGGATGATTGTTTTGGTATTTGCTTTAAATTTGTTGGATATTATTATGGATATTGTCCTCGAATATGAGTTAATTGAATCATGTTTCTTATACATGTGACCGAATTCAATTAACATGTGATAAGGTATAAATGTGGGGAAGTTAGTTGTCTGGATGAACGTGCGACTATGCACACTAACTTCATACCTAAATCACCCCTCTAGCAACGAATTCAGGTCTACCTAACCTGATTAAGGGCAATGGCACTGCACCTCGTTGTATTAATGGTACTAAATTACTATTAAGGGGCCTTATATTCTCCGTTCCGGAAGAACGTCATTGAGTTATAAGGATATTCGAGCGAACAATGATCATAAAAACCACTGTAGAAAATAGAGTGACGTATCTTTGCATCACCTTCCAAAATATGAAGCCTGAAGCTATGTTTTGGGGCCAATGGGCTACCTCCCAACTGAGACATGCCACATATAGGCTGGCTTGAAGCCGGGTGATTCGAACAGTTTACTTGCTTTGGCACGACCGTTTGGAACATTCAGGTCAAAACACGATGCAATATGTTACACAATGCATCACCTTACCTGAAGTAAGGATTTTGTGCCTACAAGCACACTTTGCCAAGCCTGCTCGTTGGGGAAATTGGATTTTTACATCATCCCTAGCAAAGTTACTACATAACCCTTTTTTCACAGTGGATCAAAGGGAATAATGTGGACTCTTCCAACCAAAAATGCGGACCATGTAAATATGGTTTTTATATATCGGCTACAATGGTCACATGTCCACATACGTGCTGCTAAACTCCTGTGATTCTTACTTAAGGGCTCACCACCCTATTATCCCATAAAGTCTAGAAGACTGGATAATGCCGGAGAGTTTATATCGAACAGTATTCGATAAGTATTGCATGTTTTTGGGCTTGAAATTGAATTGAATTCCCCATGTTCAACCCCCAAAACAGCCTCGCAGAAGCGATCATAAAGCGCATTATCAATTGATCGCCCAGACCTTGGTGAACGCACCAAGCTTTCGGTTTCTGCCTAGGGCTATGCAATCTTGTATGCAGCCATGTTGGTCCGCCTGAGGCCCATTGCTACCCGATACTTTATAGCATTACAATTGGTTACTGGGTACGAACTTGATGTTTCGTATTTACGCATTTTTGGGTATGCACATTCTGCCATATTGCGCCGCCGCAATATACCAATATGGGTCCTCAAAGAAGGATGTGAATCTTTGTCGATTACGATTCTCCTTCGAATTAGCTCTTTAGAGCCCTTGCACGCGATCTCTTTACCGCCATTTTGCGGATTGTCACTTCGATGAGACAGTCTTCCCGTCGTTAGGGGGAGATAAGAACGTCAACGTTCCTGAAGAACGGCGCGAATTATCGTGGACGTCCCCACTATGTCTCATCTCGAAGTTAGTTGTCTGGATGAACGTGCGACTATGCACACTAACTTCATACCTAAATCACCCCTCTAGCAACGAATTCAGGTCTACCTAACCTGATTAAGGGCAATGGCACTGCACCTCGTTGTATTAATGGTACTGAATTACTATTAAGGGGCCTTATATTCTCCGTTCCGGAAGAACGTCATTGAATTATAAGGATATTCGAGCGAACAATGATCATAAAAACCACTGTAGAAAATAGAGTGACGTATCTTTGCATCACCTTCCAAAATATGAAGTCTGAAGCTATGTTTTGGGGCCAATGGGCTACCTCCTAACTGGGACATGCCACATATAGGCTGGCTTGAAGCCGGGTGATTCGAGCAGTTTACTTGCTTTGGCACGACCGTTTGGAACATTCAGGTCAAAACACGATGCAATATGTTACACAATGCATCACCTTACCTGAAGTAAGGATTTTGTGCCTACAAGCACACTTTGCCAAGCCTGCTCGTTAGGGAAATTGGATTTTTACATCATCCCTAGCAAAGTTACTACATAACCCTTTTTTCACAGTGGATCAAAGGGAATAATGTGGACTCTTCCAACCAAAAATGCGGACCATGTAAATATGGTTTTTGGTTGATATATCGACACAATGGTCACATGTCTGTCCACATACACATTGCTGCTAAACTCCTGGCCAATTCTTACTTAAGGGCTCACCACCCTAATTATCCCATAAAGTCTAGAAGACTGGATAATGCCGGAGAGTTTATATCGAACAGTATTCGATAAGTATTGCATGTTGTTGGGTTTGAAATTGAACATTGAATTCCCCATGTTCAACCCCCAAACAGCCTCGCAGAAGCGATCATAAAGCGCATTATCAATTGATCGCCCGGACCTTGGTGAACGCACCAAGCTTTCGGTTTCTGCCTAGGGCTATGCAATCTTGTATGCAGCCATGTTGGTCCGCCTGAGGCCCATTGCTACCCGATACTTTATAGCGTTACAATTGGTTACTGGGTACGAACCTGATGTTTCGTATTTACGCATTTTTGGGTATGCACATTCTGCCATATTGCGCTGCCGCAATGTACCAATATGGGTCCTCAAAGAAGGATGTGAATCTTTGTCGATTGTGATTCTCCTTCGAATTAGCTCTTTAGAGCCCTTGCACGCGATCTCTTTACCGCTATTTTGCGGATTGTCACTTCGATGAGACAGTCTTCCCGCCGTTAGGGGGAGATAAGAACGTCAACGTTCCTGAAGAACGGCGCGAATTATCGTGGACGTACCCACTATGTCTCATCTTGATCCCCATATTCTAAATTCCAGAGTATTGCCCCAGACGCTCTCTCTGATCTAGATAAAGTGACGAGATCACATATACCAGCTGCAAACATGCCTGCAAGGATAGACGTACCTAACGGACGTCGAGTCAACATCCTCGAAGGGTGTGCCGCCCCTGAAGGACGGTTTGGCCGCCCCTGTTGGACGGCCTGGTACGCCGACGGCTAGCCAATCAATCTGTTCTCGGCCTGAAGCGCGACAGATCATTCAGTTCGAAGGATTCACCTCCCTAGAAGTGGAGAAGTATGGCACAAAATGAATCCCTTCCTC
The DNA here is from genome assembly GCA_018257905.1 of Gillenia trifoliata. Taxonomy (NCBI): domain Eukaryota; kingdom Viridiplantae; phylum Streptophyta; class Magnoliopsida; order Rosales; family Rosaceae; genus Gillenia; species Gillenia trifoliata. The sequence continues at coordinate 207,499 of JAEHOF010000010.1, read as the reverse complement.
GTTCGCTATCTCAACCATTCCACCTCATGAAATTAATTCGGATTATCCCGAGACCTGTAGTCTTGGTCCATTATGCATGCATGGATGAGTTAATGGAATTGGAATGAGATTATCATCGATGATATTCACGTATATGGTAGCTACCCGAAATAGTGAAAAGCGACGATATCGAACTGCGTTCCGTTGATGAATGTCGACGTAGAACTGATTGGTCAAACTGGAAACTAGCAATCCAGGTCGAACTTGATTCACTTGCGAAACGTAAAGTGTTTGGGCCTGTAGTTCCTACACATCCACATGTGAAGCCCGTTGGCTACAAGTGGGTTTTCGTAAGGAAGCGTAATGAGAAGAATGAAATAGTGCGATACGAAGCACGCCTTGTGGCGCAAGGTTTCTCTCAACGCCCTGGGATTGATTACGAGGAGACTTATTCCCCCGTAATGGACGTCATAACGTTCCGCTACCTTATCAGTTTGGTAGTAAAACTGCAATCTTTTATGCCCATGCTTGCTGCCACCCCATTTCTGCTCCTGCTTTCCCCCACTAATAGCCGTTTTATGATGACAATAAGTGAGAAATGGTAAAACAATTGTAACTCTTTAGGTAGTCTTTATGCCAATTACTCCCTCTTAATTTCCTCTGATATTTGAAGAGGTGTCAGCTGATTTTGTTTTTGAAACAGCTCAGTTTTGGCTGGGCTTAATGCTTTCATTACGGTTACAAACTGCTCAGTCTCTTGTGACCTTTCAAAATGTTAAAACAGCCATAACTTACTTCCTAGAAAAATAATAATAACAATCCGTGAAATGTTCAGAAAATAGACATCCGTAGCTTTTCCAAACATATAAAGGTTCATTCTCTGGTCATTCTGAGCTATTCGCAACTTGCTTCAGGGGTAAGCCTAATCTCTGTTTTGACAGTTTTGACAATTTGTTGCCCCACGTCCCACTTGTGCTATTTTTTCTTTTCTTGGCTTGACAAATCCTGAAAACATAAAAACAAAATAAATAGCTCAAAAATATGAAACTAACTAAGAAAGACAAGTGAGCTTGATACCAAATATATATAAATATGAGTTTATCAAATGCCCCACACTTAGCCTTTGCTAGTCCACAGAGCAAAACAAAGAAAACATGAAAAAAAGTGATAGCAACATGAAAAACATTAGCTTCCCCCTATGTGACCCTCATAGAATTTCATTCAAGAAACAAATCATCAAGAACCTTAGTTAGCATAAACAAGCTAATCCAAGCTCATCTTCCTTATTCAAATGTTAGCGGTAACACTTTTAATCATCCTTGAAGTGTAGTGTGTGTAATAGCCATGCTAATGCAACTTCAAGTTTTTTTTTCTTTTTTCTAGGCTTACCATGCAAACTAGTGACCTTCTCACCAGGACATACTCAATCACACAAATGTTTTAGTTAACATACTTCGCTCAAAATCATAATCATGAAAGATCTACCATAGCTTGCATCAGATCATCTCACACAATCATAATTTGCAAAACTTAAAATCAAGGAGAGGACTTTTATTGTTGTAATGAGGCTTAGGGAGAGGGTTATAGAAATGAGGATAGGCAAACACAAATTCAGAGAGAAGCTACATTGCAAGCAATTCTCTTGTTGAGTTTATAAGGAACTCAGCTCTCCAGCCACTCTACTAATACCTCCAACCACACCATAAACTCTTAAAACACTTTTTTATTTGCTTTGCATAAATTTCCTTTTTTTCTTTTTGCCTATTTTTTTTTTTTTTTTTCTTGACATTTTTTTCGTGTAGTTTTCACTGAAACTAAATACAAACATGAAATATACCCCGCCTCTTTACCAAACTCCTTAAGTACTTCACAAACATTTCTCATAGGAACAATCTCCATTGCTCACTAGCTAGCTTGGAAAGGAGTAAGAGAAATGTTTAAGGTATAAGGGTAGACATATCTAGTGATAAGAAATGGAAATGCTCAACATATACGGCTCAAGTTGGCATACTAATGATATCTCATTTTCTTTAGGAAACATGCTTATTTAGGCCATGGTGATAAACCTAATGCCTCTATCCTTTTTCAAAAGTTCATGCAATCAATGACAAACATTTCGAAAGGAGCGTTACACCAAGTTCTGAGATGGAAGTCACATAAGTTCATCACACATAAAAGAATAGGAGTGTATGAAAAATGCACACACTTTCACTGAAGCTCAAAAACTCACATAGGCTGTTTATGGTCACTAAATTCATATGAAGCTTTGAAGTCATGCGCTGGTTTCACATCAACAAGGCTATGTGCATTTAGTATTTTAAGATGATTAGCTTATGTACAAGACTAACAAGAGAATAAGGAATTTCACACAACACATGCTTACTAAGTTCTTGATGCAGTGATTCAAGTCAGTAATTATATCTCATTGGGTCAGAAACTAACAAATCTAATTAAGCAATAATAAGACTTTTTTTTTTTTTTTTTTTTTTTTTTTTTAGGAAGGCTCAAACAGAGTAAGAAAACAAAAAGCAACAACAAGGAAACAAATGAAACCAGTTCTTAGTCAAAGGGACAAATTTTCAATTTAGTCATTTTCAATCACTTACCCCAAACTTAAATAGGACATTGTCCCCAATGTCAAAGAAAATAAAAATAAAACTAAAATAAATAATAATAAACAAATAATTTTGGACTGAAACTTTACAATTTGCAGTAGAATCAGGCATTGACCCCAAACTTCAATTCTGCATTACAAACTTTAAAATTGGACATAACCAAATGTTCCCTACAAAGAAAGAAATAATTCAGTTGAGCACGCAAATTCATTAAGCAAACGAAAAATTGAAAATGACATAAAAAGACAATGAATAGAAATATTGAGTTTGCCTCCCCAATAGCGCTTGCTTTGCGTCCGCAGCCGGACGGTACCAAGAAGTAATCATCCAAGGGAGCTGGTTCTTGGAGTGGTACAACCTCCACATCATGCTCCCGTAAAGACTCATGTAAGCCGAGTCTGCCCATTCACTTTGAACACATTTCCCACTCTTTCGCGGCACGGATTTCCACTGCCATGAGAAAAATATTAGTTATAACAAATGGACCAACCCATCGGAGCAAACACCTGGAAATAACCGAAGGCGAGAATTGAATAGAAGAACTTTTTGTCAATGACAGAAGCTCTTCCCTCAGATCATCTTGTCATGAAATGCATTAGATTTCTCTTGTATATTCGACTAGACTACGTATGCATCATTCGGATTTCACATCTAACTCATTCAATTGAAGCTTCCTCTGCTGTCGGCAACACTCATGTGTCCATGTTGTAGGCTTTGATCGCCCAATAAGCTTTGTGCTCTAACTCTGGAAGACGTTTACCATAAACCAGCGAAATAGGACATTCCAATAGAGTCTTATAAGCAGTCCTATAAGCCCTAACGCATCGTTCAAGCGCATGCTCCAATCCCTTCCTACTAGGACTCACAGTTTTCTCCAAAATTTGCTTCCTCACTATTTGATACTTCTGTGACCACTAGTTTGCGGATGATAAGGTGTAGACACCTTATGTGTGACATTGTACTTCCTAAACAATGCTTCAAATGTTCGATTACAAAAAGTGACTCCCTCCATCACTAATGATTTATCCTGGGTGATCTTGCCAAGATGTTAGTCTTAATAAAATCTGAAACAACACTTTTGAATCGTGGATTTTGAGGCTAAACTCGCTTCACCATTTAGAAACATAATCCACAGCCAATACAAAATCATAAAGAAAACCATTAGAAGATGGAAAATTGCATGAAATCAATGCCCCCTGCATCAAAGATCTATCAACAGTAAAACGGGGTTTTGTGGCATTTGATTTCTTGGGCCTAAGTTACCCGTTCGTTGACAACAGTCACATGTTGCACAAAACTCGTACGCATCCTTAAACAAACTAGGCCAATAAAACCACTCTCTCTAACACCTTAAGGGCTGTCCTCTTTGCTCCAAAATGGCCGCCACACAGCACATAAGAATGACAAAAGTTAGAATAGATTTAAACTCCAGATTCAGGGACACACCTTCGAATCAATTGGTCAGAGCAATATTTCCACAAATAAGGATCATCCACTCGTAGTATTTGGCGGTTTTGGCAACTTATCTTCTGAGCACGTGTAAAATCATCCGGAATCTTTTTGGTGATGCAGAGTGATAATATCACCATGCAAGGGTCAGTAATCTTTATTAGAAAACAATTGCTCATCTGGAAACTCTCACGTAAAGGATGAGATCTTCCTCGTGTTCGAATACTGGAAGTCTGCTAAGATGATCTGCTACAGCATTCTCACTCCTTTCTTATCATGATCTCCAAGTCAAACTCTTAGTAGAAGCATCCATCAGATGAGTCGCGGTTTGCATCTTTTTTTGTGAGTGAATGCTTCAAAGCTGCATGGTCAGAAAACACAATAACTTTAGTTCCAATTAGATAAGACCTAAATTTTCTAAAGCAAATACAGCATTTAAAAGCTCATTCCTACATTGTTGAATAATTCAACTATGCATCATTGAGTGTTCGCGTGCATAATAGATGACATGTGGCGCATTGACACGCTGCCCCTAGAACACCAGCGGCATAGTCTGAAGCATCGCACATCAACTCAAAAGGTAAGCTCCAATCGGTGGCATGATCACGAGAGCCGTGGATAACAACTCCTTAAGCTTGTTGAATGCTCACACACACTCTTCATTCATATCAAATGTTACATCCTTTTGAAGCAAACTGGCACAATGGTCTAGAAATCATTGAAAGTCAGCCTTCATAAACCTCTGGTAAAGAAACCTGCATGTCAGAAAGAACGAGCCTCCTTTTGACAGGTAGTAAGGAAGGGTAAAGAAACTAACAAGTTCTACTTTAGATTTATCAACTTCAATTCCATTTCAGATATGATGCCCTAGAACTAATCCATGCGAAACCATGAAATGACATTTTCCCAATTTAAGACCAAATTAGTTTCTTGGCAACGTTTTAAAACTAGGGACGGTGTGTAGACATGTATCAAAAGAATCCTCTTATAAACTGAAAAATCATCCATGAACACTTCAATTATTTTCTCAATCACATATCAGAAAAGATGCCTACATACACCTTTGTGAAATGTGGCGGGTGCGTTGCAAAGATCAAACGGCATTCTTGTTACAAATGTGCCAAATGGACATGTGAAAGTTGTCTTTTCTTGATCCTCCGGGCAACTACCAATTTGATTATATCCAGAATATATCCATCAGAAAGCAATAATGAGAATGACCAGCTAACCTTTCTAACATTTGATCAATGAATGGGACTGGAAAGTGATCCTTGCGTGTGGTGTTATTTATCTTTCGATAATCTGTACATACTCTCCCAACTATTTTGCCTACGTGTGGGCACTGGGTCATTGCTTCATTCTTAACAACTGTGACTCGGATCGCTGGAACTACTTGAACAGGGCTCACCACTTGCTGTCCGAGATAGGATATATGATGCCAACATCAAGAAGTTTGATAACCTCTTTCTTAACGACCTCCATCATGGAGTGAATTCAAACGGCGTTGACTTCCTTGTTGGTTTTGCACCTTCCTCGATGAGAATCCATGCGCTAAGTAGCTGGTTGCCCTTTGATATCTGCAATGCTCAAGCTATGGCAGTTTTGTGATCCTTTAGTATTCGGATCAATTTCTCCCCCTCTTCTGCTGTGAGTTGTGACGATACGATGACCGGTAATGTTTCATCCTCTCCCAATGCATACTTCAAATGTTAGGAATCGGTTTAAGCTCAATTTAGGTGCCTGAATCACAGAAAGGAAGAGTTTTTCATTAAGTAGGAAGAAATAAAATAGGAAGAGAAGACTTACAGAATTACAGTGAAAGAGACTCAAGGGCTGCCACTGTCTGGATTAATTCTTCTTCAATGTGCTCGGAATAATTAAGCTTTCCATGTATAATACTATGCTAATGCCCTCTAAGAATTATCTTGTCCCACTCCTTCGATAAACAATCCTGCACAAAATAGTCAAACGCATCAATAGACAAACAAGATTCAAAATCACTAGGGTACCTCATAGCATTCAAGAAGATTTTAGACTTGGCAGCTTTCTCCATCAATTTCATGGTTAAGGTACCATCGTAAACATCAATCTTCAGTACGCAACCGTTCTAAGGAATGGTCTTTCAATATAAGAGGAAGTACATTAGGCACATGGGGTCATGTTCCATCTCAAGAACAAAAAAGTCAGCGGGAAAAATGAGCTCATTCACTTTTAAGTACATCTTCCAATAGGCCTTTTAAGGATATCTATTTGAACGATCTGCCAATTGGATGACTACCTTTGTTTCCTTCAGTCTCAGAGTTCAATGAAGATTCATACACTGAATATGGCATCAAATTGATGGATGCCCCCAAATCACACAATGCTCTCAAACTCTTTCCTCAATTACCTTGGAATGGTAAAGCTACTGCATCCTTCAACTTGATTGGCGGCTTTCTACTGCAAAACAACTGATACTTCCTCGCAATGCCCACAGTTCTTGATCCATTGAATCTCCTCTTGTTCATTACAAAGCTCTTTAAGAACTGCCCATACTTGGGCACTTGTTTTATGGCATCTAAAGAGAGGTAGGATTCCACTTGGACTTTCCGGAAAGTATCCAAGATTTCCTTATCAGTTTGCTCTTTCTTAGACTTCATAAACCTACGAGAGAGAGGAAAGGAATGGGGACACATGAGTTAAAAGAATTTTGAACTTCTTACCTTATCAAAATCTTTTCAATTCTGTGCTTTAGGAGACTTTTTCAATTTCTGTAAAAGCCTCATCTTGCTCAAGATTTTGGGTTTGTAGCGCCCCTTGCTCCATTTGTATCTTTTCTAGTCTCTTTGCATCCTAAGCTGCTCAAAAACTACTTCCACTCACTTAAGTCCCCGCAACATTCATCTGCTCCCTTTTTGATTCACCACCGGGTTTGTCAAACCTTCCTGGTTGGTATTTGTTGCCCCATCAAACTTGCTAACTGACTCATTTAGGCGCTCAAGGTTTCAATTGCTTTATACATTTCTGTTGATGAGATTGAAGTAGAGTTAGCTAAAAGCAATTAATCCCCTCAAGAGACTTGCACTGGAGCTTGTTGTTGTTGAGGCTGAAATGGTGCCTGCCAGTCTTGCTTGAAAGAAGCCAGGTGGACGGTTATAATTGTTGGGAACAGATTGTTGTCCGTTGTCTTGATTGTTCCACTTTAAGTGTGGATGATCGCGCCACCCCATTATAGTTGTTGGGTATGGATCATATTTTTGCCTTTATTTGCTAGAAACCCTCTAACGCATTAGCTTGCTCGCAGCCACCTTGATCCATCAGCCAAGAGGCATGTCTGTGGCATGTCCATCATTAAACATACCACACACCGTTTTGGAGCCACCATAACCTATTTGCACAAGATTAGTCAAGTTAGCTAATTGTAATTCAATACTAGAATTAGCACTCACCTCGTTAACTTTCTTAAATGGTACTCATCTCTCCCCCAAATTGTCGTGTGTTGCCAGCAATGTTCTTTAATAATGATACCTTAGCATTTTGTTGGTGTCTTGTCCATAGATGCTCCTCCACTTGCTGCCTCAAGCATTCACGATCAGTACCACATAATCCTTCATAAAGTACTGTATTAAAGATGCTCTGAGAATTTGATGATTAGGACAGATGCAACCAAATGTGCAGAACGCTCATAAAGTAATCTCAAAGGGCTCTCATATGATTTGTCGGATTTTTTATATGTCTTTCATATGCTTGCAGCTTTTGTGGCTGGAAAATATTGCTCCAAGAATGCTTACTTCACCTAGTTTCATGTATTCATTGATCCAGAGGTAAATTGTAAACCACTCCAACTGCCTCAGCTTCTAATGTAAATGGGAATGCCCTCAACTTGACTTGCTCCTCATCCACGTGCTGGTCTCATTCCGAAACTGTCTGACGTGAAACTCCATGAGATGTTTGTTGGCATCCTCTGTTGAGAAGCCATGGAACTTGAGCAAATAATTGAATCATGCGGACTTAAGCTCAAATCCCTCCTTCTGCATTTGGATATGTGATGCACAATGGTTGTTGATCAGTATTCGGTGTTGCCAACTCCCTCAAAGGAAATCGATTGTCAGCCATGCCTTCTTGTGGATTTCACTACCTCCTCTTTGAACTCAAATGTGTTGGAAGATGGTGGTAAAGACACCGATGCACGCTTCTGCTTGATTTTCTCTGAAGCTTTCGAAGCGTTCGTTCAAGCTCAGGATCGTAGGAAGCTAGATCAATGCTCACTTGGACAGCCGGTATGCATATGCTCTGAAAATTACCTGAAATAAAAACAAAAACAAAAAACCCAATTAGACAAGAAAAGAAAACAATGAAAAATAAGTAAATAGAAATAGCAATCCCCGGCGCGACACGGCGCCAAAAATTTGATAAAATTAAAAGCACACACAAAGTAGCACACAAATGTCTAATAATTTTCCTTATTAACACTAAGATTTTGTCTGTTGTAGCCTTGAAATAAAGGTCTTTCCGCAGAAGATTGTTTTATCTAATTGCTTGAGTCACCAAAAACAGGGTTGCTGTCTACTGACCACCGAAAAATAATTAATAGACGTACAAACTTATCTAAAGTCTACGAAATTTTATATGCAGATACTAGACACATAGGCTACACTCACACAAATTTTTGGGATTTTTGGAGTTGATTTGATATTTAAATTAAATAGAACAAAAACGAGAACAGAAACAGATTTAATTAATAAAAATATATTGTAGTTCACCAAATTAAGAAAACGAGAGTTAAAGAATTGCTATCCACCACCAAATAATCATGCAAACGCGTTATGTTTCATTCAAATTCCTTTTATTTCCGGATGAAGATGCTCAAGTTGGCTCAATGTTAGAACTCAACACTATTACTCTTTCTTGTAGTATGTTAAGAGAATGGCGTTTTCAACAACTTAGTCCTAGCATGCAATCTAGAATGGCGTGTTCATAGATTTAACATAGAAGAAATCATTGAGGAACGAAAGGGTTTGAGTCATCTACTAAAGCATCGTAAGTACTGGTGTTGTCTTACTTATCACAAATTGGTTTGCATGTTGGATATTATTATGGATATTGTCCTCGAATATGAGTTAATTGAATCATGTTTCTTATACATGTGACCGAATTCAATTAACATGTGATAAGGTATAAATGTGGGGAAGTTAGCTGTCTGGATGAACGTGCGACTATGCACACTAACTTCATACCTAAATCACCCCTCTAGCAACGAATTCAGGTCTACCTAACCTGATTAAGGGCAATGGCACTGCACCTCGTTGTATTAATGGTACTGAATTACTATTAAGGGGCCTTATATTCTCCGTTCCGGAAGAACGTCATTGAGTTATAAGGATATTCGAGCGAACAATTATCATAAAAACCACTGTAGAAAATAGAGTGACGTATCTTTGCATCACCTTCCAAAATATGAAGCCTGAAGCTATGTTTTGGGGCCAATGGGCTACCTCCCAACTGAGACATGCCACATATAGGCTGGCTTGAAGCCGGGTGATTCGAGCAGTTTACTTGCTTTGGCACGACCGTTTGGAACATTCAGGTCAAAACACGATGCAATACATTACACAATGCATCACCTTACCTGAAGTAAGGATTTTGTGCCTACAAGCACACTTTGCCAAGCCTGCTCGTTGGGGAAATTGGATTTTTACATCATCCCTAGCAAAGTTACTACATAACCCTCTTTTCACAGTGGATCAAAGGGAATAATGTGGACTCTTCCAACCAAAAATGCGGACCATGTAAATATGGTTTTTGGTTGATATATCGACACAATGGTCACATGTCTGTCCACATACACATTGCTGCTAAACTCCTGGCCAATTCTTACTTAAGGGCTCACTACCCTAATTATCCCATAAAGTCTAGAAGACTGGATAATGCCGGAGAGTTTATATCGAACAGTATTCGATAAGTATTGCATGTTTTTGGGTTTGAAATTGAACATTGAATTCCCCATGTTCAACCCCCAAACAGCCTCGCAGAAGCGATCATAAAGCGCATTATCAATTGATCGCCCGGACCTTGGTGAACGCACCAAGCTTTCGGTTTCTGCCTAGGGCTATGCAATCTTGTATGCAGCTATGTTGGTCCACCTGAGGCCCATTGCTACCCGATCCTTTATAGCGTTACAATTGGTTACTGGGTACGAACCTGATGTTTCGTATTTACGCATTTTTGGGTATGCACATTCTGCCATATTGCGCCGCCGCAATGTACCAATATGGGTCCTCAAAGAAGGATGTGAATCTTTGTCGATTACGATTCTCCTTCGAATTAGCTCTTTAGAGCCCTTGCACGCGATCTCTTTACCGCCATTTTGCGGATTGTCACTTCGATGAGACAGTCTTCCCGCCGTTAGGGGGAGATAAGAACGTCAACGTTCCTGGAGAACGGCGCGAATTATCGTGGACGTACCCACTATGTCTCATCTTGATCCCCATATTCTAGATTTCAGAGTATTGCTCCAGACGCTTTCTCTTATCTAGATAAAGTGACGAGATCACATATACCAGCTGCAAACATGCCTGCAAGGATAGACGTACCTAACGGACGTCGAGTCAACATCCTCGAAGGGTGTGCCGCCCCTGAAGGACGGTTTGGCCGCCCCTGTTGGACGGCCTGGTACGCCGACGGCTAGCCAATCAATCTGTTCTCGGCCTGAAGCGCGACAGATCACTCGGTTCGAAGGATTCACCTCCCTAGAAGTGGAGAAGTATGGCACAAAATGAATCCCTTCCTCGTTCGCTATCTCAACCATTCCACCTCATGAAATTAATCCGGATTATCCCGAGACCTGTAGTCTTGGTCCATTATGCATGCATGGATGAGTTAATGGAATTGGAATGAGATTATCATCGATGATATTCACGTATATGGTAGCTACCCGAAATAGTGAAAAGCGACGATATCGAACTGTGTTCAGTTGATGAATGTCGACGTAGAACTGATTGGTCAAATTGGAAACTAGCAATCCAGGTCGAACTTGATTCACTTGCGAAACGTAAAGTGTTTGGGCCTGTAGTTCCTACACTTCCACATGTGAAGCCCGTTGGCTACAAGTGGGTTTTCGTAAGGAAGCGAAATGAGAAGAATGAAATAGTGCGATACGAAGCACGCCTTGTGGCGCAAGGTTTCTCTCAACGCCCTGGGATTGATTACGAGGAGACTTATTCCCCTGTAATGGACGTCATAACGTTCCGCTACCTTATCAGTTTGGTAGTTTCCGAAAAACTGAATATGCAGCTTATGTACGTGGTTGTAACGTATCTATAGGGATCTTGATACGGAAATATATGTGAAAGTTCCCGAAGGACTTATTGACTGATTCAAATAGTTCTATACCACAGAACACCCTCTCTATTGAATTGAGGCATTTCACTTTACGGATTGGAACAATCTGAGCGGATGTGATATACCCGCCTAAGTGAATATTTGATCAGTTAGGGATATGTGAATAAATTATGCCCCTGCGTGTACAAAACCGAATTTGCTAGAGTTGCAGTCTATGTCGATGACATAAATCTCACTTAGACTCTGGAAGAGCTTGAGAAAACTGCCTCGCACCTGAAGTCGGAATTTGAGATGAAAGATATTGGGAAAACTCGTTTATGTCTCGACCCGAAGTTTCGAGCAAAGTTCATATGGTATTCTGGTCCACCAATCGAACTACACCCAGAATGTGTTGCCTTTGAGTACACCCATGACCGTTCATACGCTAGATGCAAATGAGATCCTTGAAAAGGTTGTGGAACTTGAAGTTCTATATCTAAGTTCAATTAGCGCTTTATTGTACTTAGCTCGTTGCATTATGCATGACATCTCATTCGTTGTTGATCTTTTGGTAAGATACAACACTACGCCTACACGCTACCACCAAATAGGTGTTAAAGACGTTTTTCCGTTACTACGGATTTGGGCTTATTCTATCCCTGCGCATCTCAGAATTAACCACAACCCCTTGGTTATCAGAATGATGCTTACCTTGTGGGATACGCTGACACAGACTATCCGCCTGTTCCGCACAAGGCACGTTTCCAAACGGATTATGTCTTTACCGTTAGGAACACCGCAATATCTTGGAGGTCAACCAAATAGACCTTAGTTGCGACGTCTTCGAGCTCATCGCCATACACAAAGCCACCCGTGTACATGGGAGCATATTAGAAGAACTTGTAATTCTTCATCCTTCGTTGAGTTCCAACAACGATCTTTGCATCAGATCATCTCACACAATCATAATTTGCAAAACTTAAAATCAAGGAGAGGACTTTTATTGTTGTAATGAGGCTTAGGGAGAGGGTTATAGAAATGAGGATAGGCAAACACAAATTCAGAGAGAAGCTACATTGCAAGCAATTCTCTTGTTGAGTTTATAAGGAACTCAGCTCTCCAGCCACTCTACTAATACCTCCAACCACACCATAAACTCTTAAAACACTTTTTTATTTGCTTTGCATAAATTTCCTTTTTTTCTTTTTGCCTATTTTTTTTTTTTTTTTTCTTGACATTTTTTTCGTGTAGTTTTCACTGAAACTAAATACAAACATGAAATATACCCCGCCTCTTTACCAAACTCCTTAAGTACTTCACAAACATTTCTCATAGGAACAATCTCCATTGCTCACTAGCTAGCTTGGAAAGGAGTAAGAGAAATGTTTAAGGTATAAGGGTAGACATATCTAGTGATAAGAAATGGAAATGCTCAACATATACGGCTCAAGTTGGCATACTAATGATATCTCATTTTCTTTAGGAAACATGCTTATTTAGGCCATGGTGATAAACCTAATGCCTCTATCCTTTTTCAAAAGTTCATGCAATCAATGACAAACATTTCGAAAGGAGCGTTACACCAAGTTCTGAGATGGAAGTCACATAAGTTCATCACACATAAAAGAATAGGAGTGTATGAAAAATGCACACACTTTCACTGAAGCTCAAAAACTCACATAGGCTGTTTATGGTCACTAAATTCATATGAAGCTTTGAAGTCATGCGCTGGTTTCACATCAACAAGGCTATGTGCATTTAGTATTTTAAGATGATTAGCTTATGTACAAGACTAACAAGAGAATAAGGAATTTCACACAACACATGCTTACTAAGTTCTTGATGCAGTGATTCAAGTCAGTAATTATATCTCATTGGGTCAGAAACTAACAAATCTAATTAAGCAATAATAAGACTTTTTTTTTTTTTTTTTTTTTTTTTTTTTAGGAAGGCTCAAACAGAGTAAGAAAACAAAAAGCAACAACAAGGAAACAAATGAAACCAGTTCTTAGTCAAAGGGACAAATTTTCAATTTAGTCATTTTCAATCACTTACCCCAAACTTAAATAGGACATTGTCCCCAATGTCAAAGAAAATAAAAATAAAACTAAAATAAATAATAATAAACAAATAATTTTGGACTGAAACTTTACAATTTGCAGTAGAATCAGGCATTGACCCCAAACTTCAATTCTGCATTACAAACTTTAAAATTGGACATAACCAAATGTTCCCTACAAAGAAAGAAATAATTCAGTTGAGCACGCAAATTCATTAAGCAAACGAAAAATTGAAAATGACATAAAAAGACAATGAATAGAAATATTGAGTTTGCCTCCCCAATAGCGCTTGCTTTGCGTCCGCAGCCGGACGGTACCAAGAAGTAATCATCCAAGGGAGCTGGTTCTTGGAGTGGTACAACCTCCACATCATGCTCCCGTAAAGACTCATGTAAGCCGAGTCTGCCCATTCACTTTGAACACATTTCCCACTCTTTCGCGGCACGGATTTCCACTGCCATGAGAAAAATATTAGTTATAACAAATGGACCAACCCATCGGAGCAAACACCTGGAAATAACCGAAGGCGAGAATTGAATAGAAGAACTTTTTGTCAATGACAGAAGCTCTTCCCTCAGATCATCTTGTCATGAAATGCATTAGATTTCTCTTGTATATTCGACTAGACTACGTATGCATCATTCGGATTTCACATCTAACTCATTCAATTGAAGCTTCCTCTGCTGTCGGCAACACTCATGTGTCCATGTTGTAGGCTTTGATCGCCCAATAAGCTTTGTGCTCTAACTCTGGAAGACGTTTACCATAAACCAGCGAAATAGGACATTCCAATAGAGTCTTATAAGCAGTCCTATAAGCCCTAACGCATCGTTCAAGCGCATGCTCCAATCCCTTCCTACTAGGACTCACAGTTTTCTCCAAAATTTGCTTCCTCACTATTTGATACTTCTGTGACCACTAGTTTGCGGATGATAAGGTGTAGACACCTTATGTGTGACATTGTACTTCCTAAACAATGCTTCAAATGTTCGATTACAAAAAGTGACTCCCTCCATCACTAATGATTTATCCTGGGTGATCTTGCCAAGATGTTAGTCTTAATAAAATCTGAAACAACACTTTTGAATCGTGGATTTTGAGGCTAAACTCGCTTCACCATTTAGAAACATAATCCACAGCCAATACAAAATCATAAAGAAAACCATTAGAAGATGGAAAATTGCATGAAATCAATGCCCCCTGCATCAAAGATCTATCAACAGTAAAACGGGGTTTTGTGGCATTTGATTTCTTGGGCCTAAGTTACCCGTTCGTTGACAACAGTCACATGTTGCACAAAACTCGTACGCATCCTTAAACAAACTAGGCCAATAAAACCACTCTCTCTAACACCTTAAGGGCTGTCCTCTTTGCTCCAAAATGGCCGCCACACAGCACATAAGAATGACAAAAGTTAGAATAGATTTAAACTCCAGATTCAGGGACACACCTTCGAATCAATTGGTCAGAGCAATATTTCCACAAATAAGGATCATCCACTCGTAGTATTTGGCGGTTTTGGCAACTTATCTTCTGAGCACGTGTAAAATCATCCGGAATCTTTTTGGTGATGCAGAGTGATAATATCACCATGCAAGGGTCAGTAATCTTTATTAGAAAACAATTGCTCATCTGGAAACTCTCACGTAAAGGATGAGATCTTCCTCGTGTTCGAATACTGGAAGTCTGCTAAGATGATCTGCTACAGCATTCTCACTCCTTTCTTATCATGATCTCCAAGTCAAACTCTTAGTAGAAGCATCCATCAGATGAGTCGCGGTTTGCATCTTTTTTTGTGAGTGAATGCTTCAAAGCTGCATGGTCAGAAAACACAATAACTTTAGTTCCAATTAGATAAGACCTAAATTTTCTAAAGCAAATACAGCATTTAAAAGCTCATTCCTACATTGTTGAATAATTCAACTATGCATCATTGAGTGTTCGCGTGCATAATAGATGACATGTGGCGCATTGACACGCTGCCCCTAGAACACCAGCGGCATAGTCTGAAGCATCGCACATCAACTCAAAAGGTAAGCTCCAATCGGTGGCATGATCACGAGAGCCGTGGATAACAACTCCTTAAGCTTGTTGAATGCTCACACACACTCTTCATTCATATCAAATGTTACATCCTTTTGAAGCAAACTGGCACAATGGTCTAGAAATCATTGAAAGTCAGCCTTCATAAACCTCTGGTAAAGAAACCTGCATGTCAGAAAGAACGAGCCTCCTTTTGACAGGTAGTAAGGAAGGGTAAAGAAACTAACAAGTTCTACTTTAGATTTATCAACTTCAATTCCATTTCAGATATGATGCCCTAGAACTAATCCATGCGAAACCATGAAATGACATTTTCCCAATTTAAGACCAAATTAGTTTCTTGGCAACGTTTTAAAACTAGGGACGGTGTGTAGACATGTATCAAAAGAATCCTCTTATAAACTGAAAAATCATCCATGAACACTTCAATTATTTTCTCAATCACATATCAGAAAAGATGCCTACATACACCTTTGTGAAATGTGGCGGGTGCGTTGCAAAGATCAAACGGCATTCTTGTTACAAATGTGCCAAATGGACATGTGAAAGTTGTCTTTTCTTGATCCTCCGGGCAACTACCAATTTGATTATATCCAGAATATATCCATCAGAAAGCAATAATGAGAATGACCAGCTAACCTTTCTAACATTTGATCAATGAATGGGACTGGAAAGTGATCCTTGCGTGTGGTGTTATTTATCTTTCGATAATCTGTACATACTCTCCCAACTATTTTGCCTACGTGTGGGCACTGGGTCATTGCTTCATTCTTAACAACTGTGACTCGGATCGCTGGAACTACTTGAACAGGGCTCACCACTTGCTGTCCGAGATAGGATATATGATGCCAACATCAAGAAGTTTGATAACCTCTTTCTTAACGACCTCCATCATGGAGTGAATTCAAACGGCGTTGACTTCCTTGTTGGTTTTGCACCTTCCTCGATGAGAATCCATGCGCTAAGTAGCTGGTTGCCCTTTGATATCTGCAATGCTCAAGCTATGGCAGTTTTGTGATCCTTTAGTATTCGGATCAATTTCTCCCCCTCTTCTGCTGTGAGTTGTGACGATACGATGACCGGTAATGTTTCATCCTCTCCCAATGCATACTTCAAATGTTAGGAATCGGTTTAAGCTCAATTTAGGTGCCTGAATCACAGAAAGGAAGAGTTTTTCATTAAGTAGGAAGAAATAAAATAGGAAGAGAAGACTTACAGAATTACAGTGAAAGAGACTCAAGGGCTGCCACTGTCTGGATTAATTCTTCTTCAATGTGCTCGGAATAATTAAGCTTTCCATGTATAATACTATGCTAATGCCCTCTAAGAATTATCTTGTCCCACTCCTTCGATAAACAATCCTGCACAAAATAGTCAAACGCATCAATAGACAAACAAGATTCAAAATCACTAGGGTACCTCATAGCATTCAAGAAGATTTTAGACTTGGCAGCTTTCTCCATCAATTTCATGGTTAAGGTACCATCGTAAACATCAATCTTCAGTACGCAACCGTTCTAAGGAATGGTCTTTCAATATAAGAGGAAGTACATTAGGCACATGGGGTCATGTTCCATCTCAAGAACAAAAAAGTCAGCGGGAAAAATGAGCTCATTCACTTTTAAGTACATCTTCCAATAGGCCTTTTAAGGATATCTATTTGAACGATCTGCCAATTGGATGACTACCTTTGTTTCCTTCAGTCTCAGAGTTCAATGAAGATTCATACACTGAATATGGCATCAAATTGATGGATGCCCCCAAATCACACAATGCTCTCAAACTCTTTCCTCAATTACCTTGGAATGGTAAAGCTACTGCATCCTTCAACTTGATTGGCGGCTTTCTACTGCAAAACAACTGATACTTCCTCGCAATGCCCACAGTTCTTGATCCATTGAATCTCCTCTTGTTCATTACAAAGCTCTTTAAGAACTGCCCATACTTGGGCACTTGTTTTATGGCATCTAAAGAGAGGTAGGATTCCACTTGGACTTTCCGGAAAGTATCCAAGATTTCCTTATCAGTTTGCTCTTTCTTAGACTTCATAAACCTACGAGAGAGAGGAAAGGAATGGGGACACATGAGTTAAAAGAATTTTGAACTTCTTACCTTATCAAAATCTTTTCAATTCTGTGCTTTAGGAGACTTTTTCAATTTCTGTAAAAGCCTCATCTTGCTCAAGATTTTGGGTTTGTAGCGCCCCTTGCTCCATTTGTATCTTTTCTAGTCTCTTTGCATCCTAAGCTGCTCAAAAACTACTTCCACTCACTTAAGTCCCCGCAACATTCATCTGCTCCCTTTTTGATTCACCACCGGGTTTGTCAAACCTTCCTGGTTGGTATTTGTTGCCCCATCAAACTTGCTAACTGACTCATTTAGGCGCTCAAGGTTTCAATTGCTTTATACATTTCTGTTGATGAGATTGAAGTAGAGTTAGCTAAAAGCAATTAATCCCCTCAAGAGACTTGCACTGGAGCTTGTTGTTGTTGAGGCTGAAATGGTGCCTGCCAGTCTTGCTTGAAAGAAGCCAGGTGGACGGTTATAATTGTTGGGAACAGATTGTTGTCCGTTGTCTTGATTGTTCCACTTTAAGTGTGGATGATCGCGCCACCCCATTATAGTTGTTGGGTATGGATCATATTTTTGCCTTTATTTGCTAGAAACCCTCTAACGCATTAGCTTGCTCGCAGCCACCTTGATCCATCAGCCAAGAGGCATGTCTGTGGCATGTCCATCATTAAACATACCACACACCGTTTTGGAGCCACCATAACCTATTTGCACAAGATTAGTCAAGTTAGCTAATTGTAATTCAATACTAGAATTAGCACTCACCTCGTTAACTTTCTTAAATGGTACTCATCTCTCCCCCAAATTGTCGTGTGTTGCCAGCAATGTTCTTTAATAATGATACCTTAGCATTTTGTTGGTGTCTTGTCCATAGATGCTCCTCCACTTGCTGCCTCAAGCATTCACGATCAGTACCACATAATCCTTCATAAAGTACTGTATTAAAGATGCTCTGAGAATTTGATGATTAGGACAGATGCAACCAAATGTGCAGAACGCTCATAAAGTAATCTCAAAGGGCTCTCATATGATTTGTCGGATTTTTTATATGTCTTTCATATGCTTGCAGCTTTTGTGGCTGGAAAATATTGCTCCAAGAATGCTTACTTCACCTAGTTTCATGTATTCATTGATCCAGAGGTAAATTGTAAACCACTCCAACTGCCTCAGCTTCTAATGTAAATGGGAATGCCCTCAACTTGACTTGCTCCTCATCCACGTGCTGGTCTCATTCCGAAACTGTCTGACGTGAAACTCCATGAGATGTTTGTTGGCATCCTCTGTTGAGAAGCCATGGAACTTGAGCAAATAATTGAATCATGCGGACTTAAGCTCAAATCCCTCCTTCTGCATTTGGATATGTGATGCACAATGGTTGTTGATCAGTATTCGGTGTTGCCAACTCCCTCAAAGGAAATCGATTGTCAGCCATGCCTTCTTGTGGATTTCACTACCTCCTCTTTGAACTCAAATGTGTTGGAAGATGGTGGTAAAGACACCGATGCACGCTTCTGCTTGATTTTCTCTGAAGCTTTCGAAGCGTTCGTTCAAGCTCAGGATCGTAGGAAGCTAGATCAATGCTCACTTGGACAGCCGGTATGCATATGCTCTGAAAATTACCTGAAATAAAAACAAAAACAAAAAACCCAATTAGACAAGAAAAGAAAACAATGAAAAATAAGTAAATAGAAATAGCAATCCCCGGCGCGACACGGCGCCAAAAATTTGATAAAATTAAAAGCACACACAAAGTAGCACACAAATGTCTAATAATTTTCCTTATTAACACTAAGATTTTGTCTGTTGTAGCCTTGAAATAAAGGTCTTTCCGCAGAAGATTGTTTTATCTAATTGCTTGAGTCACCAAAAACAGGGTTGCTGTCTACTGACCACCGAAAAATAATTAATAGACGTACAAACTTATCTAAAGTCTACGAAATTTTATATGCAGATACTAGACACATAGGCTACACTCACACAAATTTTTGGGATTTTTGGAGTTGATTTGATATTTAAATTAAATAGAACAAAAACGAGAACAGAAACAGATTTAATTAATAAAAATATATTGTAGTTCACCAAATTAAGAAAACGAGAGTTAAAGAATTGCTATCCACCACCAAATAATCATGCAAACGCGTTATGTTTCATTCAAATTCCTTTTATTTCCGGATGAAGATGCTCAAGTTGGCTCAATGTTAGAACTCAACACTATTACTCTTTCTTGTAGTATGTTAAGAGAATGGCGTTTTCAACAACTTAGTCCTAGCATGCAATCTAGAATGGCGTGTTCATAGATTTAACATAGAAGAAATCATTGAGGAACGAAAGGGTTTGAGTCATCTACTAAAGCATCGTAAGTACTGGTGTTGTCTTACTTATCACAAATTGGTTTGCATGTTGTCGCAATTAACAAGTACTATAGAACATATGAGTCCACTCATTCAACAAGGGCAGGCACACACATATTCATAGCATTAGAGTCTAATATGCTTACTAAGTATGCATCCATTGTCTGGATGAACGTGCGACTATGCACACTAACTTCATACCTAAATCACCCCTCTAGCAACGAATTCAGGTCTACCTAACCTGATTAAGGGCAATGGCACTGCACCTCGTTGTATTAATGGTACTGAATTACTATTAAGGGGCCTTATATTCTCCGTTCCGGAAGAACGTCATTGAGTTATAAGGATATTCGAGCAAACAATGATCATAAAAACCACTGTAGAAAATAGAGTGACGTATCTTTGCATCACCTTCCAAAATATGAAGCCTGAAGCTATGTTTTGGGGCTAATGGGCTACCTCCCAACTGGGACATGCCACATATAGGCTGGCTTGAAGCCGGGTGATTCGAGCAGTTTACTTGCTTTGGCACGACCGTTTGGAACATTCAGGTCAAAACACGATGCAATATGTTACACAATGCATCACCTTACCTGAAGTAAGGATTTTGTGCCTACAAGCACACTTTGCCAAGCCTGCTCGTTGGGGAAATTGGATTTTTACATCATCCCTAGCAAAGTTACTACATAACCCTTTTTTCACAGTGGATCAAAGGGAATAATGTGGACTCTTCCAACCAAAAATGCGGACCATGTAAATATGGTTTTTGGTTGATATATCGACACAATGGTCACATGTCTGTCCACATACACATTGTTGCTAAACTCCTGGCCAATTCTTACTTAAGGGCTCACCACCCTAATTATCCCATAAAGTCTAGAAGACTGGATAATGTCGGAGAGTTTATATCGAACAGTATTCGATAAGTATTGCATGTTTTTTTGGGCTTGAAATTGAACATTGAATTCCCCATGTTCAACCCCCAAACAGCCTCGCAGAAGCGATCATAAAGCGCATTATCAATTGATCGCCCGGACCTTGGTGAACGCACCAAGCTTTCGGTTTTTGCCTAGGGTTATGCAATCTTGTATGCAACCATGTTGGTCCGCCTGAGGCCCATTGCTACCCGATACTTTATAGCGTTACAATTGGTTACTGGGTACGAACCTGATGTTTCGTATTTACGCATTTTTGGGTATGCACCTTCTGCCATATTGCGCCGCCGCAATGTACCAATATGGGTCCTCAAAGAAGGATGTGAATCTTTGTCGATTGTGATTCTCCTTCGAATTAGCTCTTTAGAGCCCTTGCACGCGATCTCTTTACCGCCATTTTGCGGATTGTCACTACGATGAGACAGTCTTCCCGCCGTTAGGGGGAGATAAGAACGTCAACGTTCCTGAAGAACGGCGCGAATTATCGTGGACGTACCCACTATGTCTCATCTTGATCCCCATATTCTAGATTCTACAGTGTTGCTCCAGACGCTTTCTTTGATCTAGATAAAGTGACGAGATCATATATACCAGCTGCAAACATGCCTGCAAGGATAGACGTACCTAGCGGACGTCGAGTCAACATCCCCGAAGGGTGTGCCACCCCTGAAGGACGGTTTGGCCGCCCCTGTTGGACGGCCTGGTACGCCGACGGCTAGCCAATCAATCTGTTCTCGGCCTGAAGCGCGACAGATCATTCAGTTCGAATGATTCACCTCCCTAGAAGTGGAGAAGTATGGCACAAAATGAATCCCTTCCTCGTTCGCTATCTCAACCATTCCACCTCATGAAATTAATCCGGATTATCCCGAGACCTGTAGTCTTGGTCCATTATGCATGCATGGATGAGTTAATGGAATTGTAATGAGATTATCATCGATGATATTCACGTATATGGTAGCTACCCGAAATAGTGAAAAGCGACGATATCGAACTGTGTTCTGTTGATGAATGTCGACGTAGAACTGATTGGTCAAACTGGAAACTAGCAATCCAGGTCGAACTTGATTCAGTTGCGAAATGTAAAGTGTTTGGGCCTGTAGTTCCTACACTTCCACATGTGAAGCCCGTTGGCTACAAGTGGGTTTTCGTAAGGAAGCGTAATGAGAAGAATGAAATAGTGCGATACAAAGCACGCCTTGTGGCGCAAGGTTTCTCTCAACGCCCTGAGATTGATTACGAGGTGACTTATTTCCCCCGTAATGGACGTTATAACGTTCCACTACCTTATCAGTTTGGTAGTTTCCGAAAAACTGAATATGCAGCTTATTTACGTGGTTGTAACGTATCTATAGGGATCTTGATACGGAAATATATGTGAAAGTTCCCGAAGAACTTATTGACTGATTCAAATAGTTCTAGACCACAGAACACCCTCTCTATTGAATTGAGGCTTTCACTTTACGGATTGGAACAATCCGAGCGGATGTGGTATACCCGTTTAAGTGAATATTTGATCAGTTAGGGATATGTGAATAAACTATGCCCCTGCGTGTACTAAACCGAATTTGCAAGAGTTGCAGTCTATGTCGATGACATAAATCTCACTTAGACTCTGGAAGAGCTTGAGAAAACTGCCTCGCACCTGAAGTCGGAATTTGAGATGAAAGATCTTGGGAAAACTCGTTTATGTCTCGACTCGAAGTTTCGAGCAAAGTTCAGATGGTATTCTGGTCCACCAATCGAACTGCACCCAGAAGGTGTTGCTTTTGAGTACACCCATGACCATTCATACGCTAGATGCAAATGAGATCCTTGAAAAGGTTGTGGAACTTGAAGTTCTATATCTAAGTTCAATTAGCGCTTTATTGTACTTAGCTCATTGCATTATGCATGACATCTCATTTGTTGTTGATCTTTTGGTAAGATACAACACTGCGCCTACACGCTACCACCAAATAGGTGTTAAAGACGTTTTTCCGTTACTACGGATTTGGGCTTATTCTATCCCTGCGCATCTCAGAATTAACCACAACCCCTTGGTTATCAGAATGATGCTTACCTTGTGGGATACGCTGACACAGACTATCCGTCTGTTCCGCACAAGGCACGTTTCCAAACGGATTATGTCTTTACCGTTAGGAACACCGCAATATCTTGGAGGTCAACCAAATAGACCTTAGTTGCGACGTCTTCGAGCTCATCGCCATACACAGGACATACTCAATCACACAAATGTTTTAGTTAACATACTTCGCTCAAAATCATAATCATGAAAGATCTACCATAGCTTGCATCAGATCATCTCACACAATCATAATTTGCAAAACTTAAAATCAAGGAGAGGACTTTTATTGTTGTAATGAGGCTTAGGGAGAGGGTTATAGAAATGAGGATAGGCAAACACAAATTCAGAGAGAAGCTACATTGCAAGCAATTCTCTTGTTGAGTTTATAAGGAACTCAGCTCTCCAGCCACTCTACTAATACCTCCAACCACACCATAAACTCTTAAAACACTTTTTTATTTGCTTTGCATAAATTTCCTTTTTTTCTTTTTGCCTATTTTTTTTTTTTTTTTTCTTGACATTTTTTTCGTGTAGTTTTCACTGAAACTAAATACAAACATGAAATATACCCCGCCTCTTTACCAAACTCCTTAAGTACTTCACAAACATTTCTCATAGGAACAATCTCCATTGCTCACTAGCTAGCTTGGAAAGGAGTAAGAGAAATGTTTAAGGTATAAGGGTAGACATATCTAGTGATAAGAAATGGAAATGCTCAACATATACGGCTCAAGTTGGCATACTAATGATATCTCATTTTCTTTAGGAAACATGCTTATTTAGGCCATGGTGATAAACCTAATGCCTCTATCCTTTTTCAAAAGTTCATGCAATCAATGACAAACATTTCGAAAGGAGCGTTACACCAAGTTCTGAGATGGAAGTCACATAAGTTCATCACACATAAAAGAATAGGAGTGTATGAAAAATGCACACACTTTCACTGAAGCTCAAAAACTCACATAGGCTGTTTATGGTCACTAAATTCATATGAAGCTTTGAAGTCATGCGCTGGTTTCACATCAACAAGGCTATGTGCATTTAGTATTTTAAGATGATTAGCTTATGTACAAGACTAACAAGAGAATAAGGAATTTCACACAACACATGCTTACTAAGTTCTTGATGCAGTGATTCAAGTCAGTAATTATATCTCATTGGGTCAGAAACTAACAAATCTAATTAAGCAATAATAAGACTTTTTTTTTTTTTTTTTTTTTTTTTTTTTAGGAAGGCTCAAACAGAGTAAGAAAACAAAAAGCAACAACAAGGAAACAAATGAAACCAGTTCTTAGTCAAAGGGACAAATTTTCAATTTAGTCATTTTCAATCACTTACCCCAAACTTAAATAGGACATTGTCCCCAATGTCAAAGAAAATAAAAATAAAACTAAAATAAATAATAATAAACAAATAATTTTGGACTGAAACTTTACAATTTGCAGTAGAATCAGGCATTGACCCCAAACTTCAATTCTGCATTACAAACTTTAAAATTGGACATAACCAAATGTTCCCTACAAAGAAAGAAATAATTCAGTTGAGCACGCAAATTCATTAAGCAAACGAAAAATTGAAAATGACATAAAAAGACAATGAATAGAAATATTGAGTTTGCCTCCCCAATAGCGCTTGCTTTGCGTCCGCAGCCGGACGGTACCAAGAAGTAATCATCCAAGGGAGCTGGTTCTTGGAGTGGTACAACCTCCACATCATGCTCCCGTAAAGACTCATGTAAGCCGAGTCTGCCCATTCACTTTGAACACATTTCCCACTCTTTCGCGGCACGGATTTCCACTGCCATGAGAAAAATATTAGTTATAACAAATGGACCAACCCATCGGAGCAAACACCTGGAAATAACCGAAGGCGAGAATTGAATAGAAGAACTTTTTGTCAATGACAGAAGCTCTTCCCTCAGATCATCTTGTCATGAAATGCATTAGATTTCTCTTGTATATTCGACTAGACTACGTATGCATCATTCGGATTTCACATCTAACTCATTCAATTGAAGCTTCCTCTGCTGTCGGCAACACTCATGTGTCCATGTTGTAGGCTTTGATCGCCCAATAAGCTTTGTGCTCTAACTCTGGAAGACGTTTACCATAAACCAGCGAAATAGGACATTCCAATAGAGTCTTATAAGCAGTCCTATAAGCCCTAACGCATCGTTCAAGCGCATGCTCCAATCCCTTCCTACTAGGACTCACAGTTTTCTCCAAAATTTGCTTCCTCACTATTTGATACTTCTGTGACCACTAGTTTGCGGATGATAAGGTGTAGACACCTTATGTGTGACATTGTACTTCCTAAACAATGCTTCAAATGTTCGATTACAAAAAGTGACTCCCTCCATCACTAATGATTTATCCTGGGTGATCTTGCCAAGATGTTAGTCTTAATAAAATCTGAAACAACACTTTTGAATCGTGGATTTTGAGGCTAAACTCGCTTCACCATTTAGAAACATAATCCACAGCCAATACAAAATCATAAAGAAAACCATTAGAAGATGGAAAATTGCATGAAATCAATGCCCCCTGCATCAAAGATCTATCAACAGTAAAACGGGGTTTTGTGGCATTTGATTTCTTGGGCCTAAGTTACCCGTTCGTTGACAACAGTCACATGTTGCACAAAACTCGTACGCATCCTTAAACAAACTAGGCCAATAAAACCACTCTCTCTAACACCTTAAGGGCTGTCCTCTTTGCTCCAAAATGGCCGCCACACAGCACATAAGAATGACAAAAGTTAGAATAGATTTAAACTCCAGATTCAGGGACACACCTTCGAATCAATTGGTCAGAGCAATATTTCCACAAATAAGGATCATCCACTCGTAGTATTTGGCGGTTTTGGCAACTTATCTTCTGAGCACGTGTAAAATCATCCGGAATCTTTTTGGTGATGCAGAGTGATAATATCACCATGCAAGGGTCAGTAATCTTTATTAGAAAACAATTGCTCATCTGGAAACTCTCACGTAAAGGATGAGATCTTCCTCGTGTTCGAATACTGGAAGTCTGCTAAGATGATCTGCTACAGCATTCTCACTCCTTTCTTATCATGATCTCCAAGTCAAACTCTTAGTAGAAGCATCCATCAGATGAGTCGCGGTTTGCATCTTTTTTTGTGAGTGAATGCTTCAAAGCTGCATGGTCAGAAAACACAATAACTTTAGTTCCAATTAGATAAGACCTAAATTTTCTAAAGCAAATACAGCATTTAAAAGCTCATTCCTACATTGTTGAATAATTCAACTATGCATCATTGAGTGTTCGCGTGCATAATAGATGACATGTGGCGCATTGACACGCTGCCCCTAGAACACCAGCGGCATAGTCTGAAGCATCGCACATCAACTCAAAAGGTAAGCTCCAATCGGTGGCATGATCACGAGAGCCGTGGATAACAACTCCTTAAGCTTGTTGAATGCTCACACACACTCTTCATTCATATCAAATGTTACATCCTTTTGAAGCAAACTGGCACAATGGTCTAGAAATCATTGAAAGTCAGCCTTCATAAACCTCTGGTAAAGAAACCTGCATGTCAGAAAGAACGAGCCTCCTTTTGACAGGTAGTAAGGAAGGGTAAAGAAACTAACAAGTTCTACTTTAGATTTATCAACTTCAATTCCATTTCAGATATGATGCCCTAGAACTAATCCATGCGAAACCATGAAATGACATTTTCCCAATTTAAGACCAAATTAGTTTCTTGGCAACGTTTTAAAACTAGGGACGGTGTGTAGACATGTATCAAAAGAATCCTCTTATAAACTGAAAAATCATCCATGAACACTTCAATTATTTTCTCAATCACATATCAGAAAAGATGCCTACATACACCTTTGTGAAATGTGGCGGGTGCGTTGCAAAGATCAAACGGCATTCTTGTTACAAATGTGCCAAATGGACATGTGAAAGTTGTCTTTTCTTGATCCTCCGGGCAACTACCAATTTGATTATATCCAGAATATATCCATCAGAAAGCAATAATGAGAATGACCAGCTAACCTTTCTAACATTTGATCAATGAATGGGACTGGAAAGTGATCCTTGCGTGTGGTGTTATTTATCTTTCGATAATCTGTACATACTCTCCCAACTATTTTGCCTACGTGTGGGCACTGGGTCATTGCTTCATTCTTAACAACTGTGACTCGGATCGCTGGAACTACTTGAACAGGGCTCACCACTTGCTGTCCGAGATAGGATATATGATGCCAACATCAAGAAGTTTGATAACCTCTTTCTTAACGACCTCCATCATGGAGTGAATTCAAACGGCGTTGACTTCCTTGTTGGTTTTGCACCTTCCTCGATGAGAATCCATGCGCTAAGTAGCTGGTTGCCCTTTGATATCTGCAATGCTCAAGCTATGGCAGTTTTGTGATCCTTTAGTATTCGGATCAATTTCTCCCCCTCTTCTGCTGTGAGTTGTGACGATACGATGACCGGTAATGTTTCATCCTCTCCCAATGCATACTTCAAATGTTAGGAATCGGTTTAAGCTCAATTTAGGTGCCTGAATCACAGAAAGGAAGAGTTTTTCATTAAGTAGGAAGAAATAAAATAGGAAGAGAAGACTTACAGAATTACAGTGAAAGAGACTCAAGGGCTGCCACTGTCTGGATTAATTCTTCTTCAATGTGCTCGGAATAATTAAGCTTTCCATGTATAATACTATGCTAATGCCCTCTAAGAATTATCTTGTCCCACTCCTTCGATAAACAATCCTGCACAAAATAGTCAAACGCATCAATAGACAAACAAGATTCAAAATCACTAGGGTACCTCATAGCATTCAAGAAGATTTTAGACTTGGCAGCTTTCTCCATCAATTTCATGGTTAAGGTACCATCGTAAACATCAATCTTCAGTACGCAACCGTTCTAAGGAATGGTCTTTCAATATAAGAGGAAGTACATTAGGCACATGGGGTCATGTTCCATCTCAAGAACAAAAAAGTCAGCGGGAAAAATGAGCTCATTCACTTTTAAGTACATCTTCCAATAGGCCTTTTAAGGATATCTATTTGAACGATCTGCCAATTGGATGACTACCTTTGTTTCCTTCAGTCTCAGAGTTCAATGAAGATTCATACACTGAATATGGCATCAAATTGATGGATGCCCCCAAATCACACAATGCTCTCAAACTCTTTCCTCAATTACCTTGGAATGGTAAAGCTACTGCATCCTTCAACTTGATTGGCGGCTTTCTACTGCAAAACAACTGATACTTCCTCGCAATGCCCACAGTTCTTGATCCATTGAATCTCCTCTTGTTCATTACAAAGCTCTTTAAGAACTGCCCATACTTGGGCACTTGTTTTATGGCATCTAAAGAGAGGTAGGATTCCACTTGGACTTTCCGGAAAGTATCCAAGATTTCCTTATCAGTTTGCTCTTTCTTAGACTTCATAAACCTACGAGAGAGAGGAAAGGAATGGGGACACATGAGTTAAAAGAATTTTGAACTTCTTACCTTATCAAAATCTTTTCAATTCTGTGCTTTAGGAGACTTTTTCAATTTCTGTAAAAGCCTCATCTTGCTCAAGATTTTGGGTTTGTAGCGCCCCTTGCTCCATTTGTATCTTTTCTAGTCTCTTTGCATCCTAAGCTGCTCAAAAACTACTTCCACTCACTTAAGTCCCCGCAACATTCATCTGCTCCCTTTTTGATTCACCACCGGGTTTGTCAAACCTTCCTGGTTGGTATTTGTTGCCCCATCAAACTTGCTAACTGACTCATTTAGGCGCTCAAGGTTTCAATTGCTTTATACATTTCTGTTGATGAGATTGAAGTAGAGTTAGCTAAAAGCAATTAATCCCCTCAAGAGACTTGCACTGGAGCTTGTTGTTGTTGAGGCTGAAATGGTGCCTGCCAGTCTTGCTTGAAAGAAGCCAGGTGGACGGTTATAATTGTTGGGAACAGATTGTTGTCCGTTGTCTTGATTGTTCCACTTTAAGTGTGGATGATCGCGCCACCCCATTATAGTTGTTGGGTATGGATCATATTTTTGCCTTTATTTGCTAGAAACCCTCTAACGCATTAGCTTGCTCGCAGCCACCTTGATCCATCAGCCAAGAGGCATGTCTGTGGCATGTCCATCATTAAACATACCACACACCGTTTTGGAGCCACCATAACCTATTTGCACAAGATTAGTCAAGTTAGCTAATTGTAATTCAATACTAGAATTAGCACTCACCTCGTTAACTTTCTTAAATGGTACTCATCTCTCCCCCAAATTGTCGTGTGTTGCCAGCAATGTTCTTTAATAATGATACCTTAGCATTTTGTTGGTGTCTTGTCCATAGATGCTCCTCCACTTGCTGCCTCAAGCATTCACGATCAGTACCACATAATCCTTCATAAAGTACTGTATTAAAGATGCTCTGAGAATTTGATGATTAGGACAGATGCAACCAAATGTGCAGAACGCTCATAAAGTAATCTCAAAGGGCTCTCATATGATTTGTCGGATTTTTTATATGTCTTTCATATGCTTGCAGCTTTTGTGGCTGGAAAATATTGCTCCAAGAATGCTTACTTCACCTAGTTTCATGTATTCATTGATCCAGAGGTAAATTGTAAACCACTCCAACTGCCTCAGCTTCTAATGTAAATGGGAATGCCCTCAACTTGACTTGCTCCTCATCCACGTGCTGGTCTCATTCCGAAACTGTCTGACGTGAAACTCCATGAGATGTTTGTTGGCATCCTCTGTTGAGAAGCCATGGAACTTGAGCAAATAATTGAATCATGCGGACTTAAGCTCAAATCCCTCCTTCTGCATTTGGATATGTGATGCACAATGGTTGTTGATCAGTATTCGGTGTTGCCAACTCCCTCAAAGGAAATCGATTGTCAGCCATGCCTTCTTGTGGATTTCACTACCTCCTCTTTGAACTCAAATGTGTTGGAAGATGGTGGTAAAGACACCGATGCACGCTTCTGCTTGATTTTCTCTGAAGCTTTCGAAGCGTTCGTTCAAGCTCAGGATCGTAGGAAGCTAGATCAATGCTCACTTGGACAGCCGGTATGCATATGCTCTGAAAATTACCTGAAATAAAAACAAAAACAAAAAACCCAATTAGACAAGAAAAGAAAACAATGAAAAATAAGTAAATAGAAATAGCAATCCCCGGCGCGACACGGCGCCAAAAATTTGATAAAATTAAAAGCACACACAAAGTAGCACACAAATGTCTAATAATTTTCCTTATTAACACTAAGATTTTGTCTGTTGTAGCCTTGAAATAAAGGTCTTTCCGCAGAAGATTGTTTTATCTAATTGCTTGAGTCACCAAAAACAGGGTTGCTGTCTACTGACCACCGAAAAATAATTAATAGACGTACAAACTTATCTAAAGTCTACGAAATTTTATATGCAGATACTAGACACATAGGCTACACTCACACAAATTTTTGGGATTTTTGGAGTTGATTTGATATTTAAATTAAATAGAACAAAAACGAGAACAGAAACAGATTTAATTAATAAAAATATATTGTAGTTCACCAAATTAAGAAAACGAGAGTTAAAGAATTGCTATCCACCACCAAATAATCATGCAAACGCGTTATGTTTCATTCAAATTCCTTTTATTTCCGGATGAAGATGCTCAAGTTGGCTCAATGTTAGAACTCAACACTATTACTCTTTCTTGTAGTATGTTAAGAGAATGGCGTTTTCAACAACTTAGTCCTAGCATGCAATCTAGAATGGCGTGTTCATAGATTTAACATAGAAGAAATCATTGAGGAACGAAAGGGTTTGAGTCATCTACTAAAGCATCGTAAGTACTGGTGTTGTCTTACTTATCACAAATTGGTTTGTTGGATATTATTATGGATATTGTCCTCGAATATGAGTTAATTGAATCATGTTTCTTATACATGTGACCGAATTCAATTAACATGTGATAAGGTATAAATGTGGGGAAGTTAGCTATCTGGATGAACGTGCGACTATGCACACTAACTTCATACCTAAATCACCCCTCTAGCAACGAATTCAGGTCTACCTAACCTGATTAAGGGCAATGGCACTGCACCTCGTTGTATTAATGGTACTGAATTACTATTAAGGGGCCTTATATTCTCCGTTCCAGAAGAACGTTATTGAATCATAAGGATATTCGAGAGAACAATGATCATGAAAACCACTGTAGAAAATAGAGTGGAGTACCTTTGCATCACCTTCCAAAATATGAAGCCTGAAGCTATGTTTTGGGACTAATGGGCTACCTCCCAACTGGGACATGCCACATATAGGCTGGCTTGAAGCCGGGTGATTCGAGCAGTTTACTTGCTTTGGCACGACCGTTTGGAACATTCAGGTCAAAACACGATGCAATATGTTACACAATGCATCACCTTACCTGAAGTAAGGATTTTGTGCCTACAAGCACACTTTGCCAAGCCTGCTCGTTGGGGAAATTGGATTTTTACATCATCCCTAGCAAAGTTACTACATAACCCTCTTTTCACAGTGGATCAAAGGGAATAATGTGGACTCTTCCAACCAAAAATGCGGACCATGTAAATATGGTTTTTGGTTGATATATCGACACAATGGTCACATGTCTGTCCACATACACATTGCTGCTAAACTCCTGGCCAATTCTTACTTAAGGGCTCACCACCCTAATTATCCCATAAAGTCTAGAAGACTGGATAATGCCGGAGAGTTTATATCGAACAGTATTCGATAAGTATTGCATGTTTTTTTTGGGCTTGAAATTGAACATTGAATTCCCCATGTTCAACCCCCAAAACAACCTCGCAGAAGCGATCATAAAGCGCATTATCAATTGATCGCCCGGACCTTGGTGAACGCACCAAGCTTTCGGTTTCTGCCTAGGGCTATGCAATCTTGTATGCAGCCATGTTGGTCCGCCTGAGGCCCATTGCTACCCGATACTTTATAGCGTTACAATTGGTTACTGGGTACGAACCTGACGTTTCGTATTTACGCATTTTTGGGTATGCACATTATGCCATATTGCGCCGCCGCAATGTACCAATATGGGTCCTCAAAGAAGGATGTGAATCTTTGTCGATTGTGATTCTCCTTCGAATTAGCTCTTTAGAGCCCTTGCACGCGATCTCATTACCGCCATTTTGCGGATTGTCACTTCGATGAGACAGTCTTCCCGCCGTTAGGGGGAGATAAGAACGTCAACGTTCCTGAAGAACGACGCGAATTATCGTGGACGTCCCCACTATGTCTCATCTCGATCCCCATATTCTAGATTTCAGAGTATTGCTCCAGACGCTTTCTCTTATCTAGATAAAGTGACGAGATCACATATACCAGCTGCAAACATGCCTGCAAGGATAGACGTACCTAACGGACGTCGAGTCAACATCCCCGAAGGGTGTGCCGCCCCTGAAGGACGGTTGACCGCCCCTGCTGGACGGCCTGGTACGCCGACGGCTAGCCAATCAATCTGTTCTCGGCCTGAAGCGCGACAGATCACTCGGTTCGAAGGACTCACCTCCCTAGAAGTGGAGAAGTATGGCACAAAATGAATCCCTTCCTCGTTCGCTATCTCAACCATTCCACCTCATGAAATTAATCCGGATTATCCCGAGACCTGTAGTCTTGGTCCATTATGCATGCATGGATGAGTTAATGGAATTGGAATGAGATTATCATCGATGATATTCACGTATATGGTAGCTACCCAAAATAAGTGAAAAGCGACGATATCGAACTGCGTTCCGTTGATGAATGTCGACGTAGAACTGATTGGTCAAATTGGAAACTAGCAATCCAGGTCGAACTTGATTCACTTGCGAAACGTAAAGTGTTTGGGCCTGTAGTTCCTACACTTCCACATGTGACGCCCGTTGGCTACAAGTGGGTTTTCGTAAGGAAGCGTAATGAGAAGAATGAAATAGTGCAATACGAAGCACGCCTTGTGGCGCAAGGTTTCTCTCAAACGCCCTGAGATTGATTACGAGGTGACTTATTTCCCCCGTAATGGACGTTATAACGTTCCACTACCTTATCAGTTTGGTAGTTTTCCGAAAAACTGAATATGCAGCTTATGTACGTGGTTGTAACGTATCTATAGGGATCTTGATACGGAAATATATGTGAAAGTTCCCGAAGAACTTATAGACTGATCCAAATAGTTCTAGACCACAGAACACCCTCTCTATTGAATTGAGGCTTTCACTTTACGGATTGGAACAATCCGAGCGGATGTGGTATACCCGTTTAAGTGAATATTTGATCAGTTAGGGATATGTGAATAAATTATGCCCCTGCGTGTACAAAACCGAATTTGATAGAGTTGCAGTCTATGTCGATGACATAAATCTCACTTAGACTCTGGAAGAGCTTGAGAAAACTGCCTCGCACCTGAAGTCGGAATTTGAGATGAAAGATCTTGGGAAAACTCGTTTATGTCTCGACCCGAAGTTTCGAGCAAAGTTCAGATGGTATTCTGGTCCACCAATCGAACTACACCCAGAAGGTGTTGCTTTTGAGTACACCCATGACCATTCATACGCTAGATGCAAATGAGATCCTTGAAAAGGTTGTGGAACTTGAAGTTCTATATCTAAGTTCAATTAGCGCTTTATTGTACTTAGCTCATTGCATTATGCATGACATCTCATTCGTTGTTGATCTTTTGGTAAGATACAACATTGCGCCTACACGCTACCACCAAATAGGTGTTAAAGACATTTTTCCGTTACTACGGATTTGGGCTTATTCTATCCCTACGCATCTCAGAATTAACCACAACCCCTTGGTTATCGGAATGATGCCTACCTTGTGGGATACGCTGACACAGACTATCCATCTGTTCCGCACAAGGCACGTTTCCAAACGGATTATGTCTTTACCGTTAGGAACACCGCAATATCTTGGAGGTCAACCAAATAGACCTTAGTTGCGACGTCTTCGAGCTCATCGCCATACACGAAGCCACCCGTGTACATGGGAGCATATTCGAAGCACCTGTAACTCTTCATCCTTCGTTGAGTTCCAACAACGATCTATGAAGACAACGCCGCATGTATCGACCAGACCATAACCTGATACATCCAAGAAGTCAACACCAAGCATATTGCGTCTACATTACATCAGCATGAGCATCAGAAGATTGAAGTCAAGCATATCTGATCCGAAGACAACCTTGTCGACCTCTTCACGAAGTCATTGCCGAAGAAGCTTGTTGGAAGATTTGGTATGTGCAAATTTTCTCATTTGCTACGCTTGTAGTTCTCAGGGGGAGTTTCGTCGAACTCAGGGGGAGTATCCTGAAGTATACTCGCTTGACCTTAATGTACTCTTTTTCCCTACGATCAGGATCATTTTTCCATTGGGTTTTTGTTGCCTGACTAGGTTTTAACGAGGCACCCATTCTGGGCTGGTCATACCCTTGTGTGTTTTCTTACTACTTACGTCTTGAAGATGTTAAGTATCGACATTGCATTAACTCACTTTTCTCCTAGACTATGGGTTTTGTCCCGTCTTGGGTTTTACCATAGCCAGGTTTTGTGAGAGTTTTTATTCTTTTTATATGCAAGTTCCCTATATGAGACTCGAGTGTTCTCTACTGTGCCTACGAGACGACTTCATCAACTATCATCCTGAAGATCTGATGCGATATCTACTTGAGTATTTGCACACTCAAGGGGGAGTGTTGTAGATAAAATATAACATGTGTTAAATGTGATTGTGTAAATCCTAGGTAGATATGGATTAGGATATTCCGTTCTGTAAGGGATTAGTATCCTATTGTACTTGTACTTCTATTACTATAAATAAAGGCACCTGGTATGTGGAATATATGAATTACATATTCCACATACACTACAGTTTCACCAAATTCTCTCTATTCTTCTCTTGCCGCACCCTTCCCTAAAAACTGTCCACAACAAAAAACACATATAAAGTGAAGAAATCTTGTTAAAACCATCATTTTTGTTTTCCTAGAAAATGAAAAACTATTCAGTATCCAATAGTGCCCGGACGAAATAATAATAATGAAGAAATAAAAGAATATCCAACAAAAATAGAAAAAAGAAATAATAATATAGTAAACAAGAAAAAAGAAACGTTACGACAAAGGGACAAATTTTCAATTTAGTCATTTTCAATCACTTACCCCAAACTTAAATAGGACATTGTCCCCAATGTCAAAGAAAATAAAAATAAAACTAAAATAAATAATAATAAACAAATAATTTTGGACTGAAACTTTACAATTTGCAGTAGAATCAGGCATTGACCCCAAACTTCAATTCTGCATTACAAACTTTAAAATTGGACATAACCAAATGTTCCCTACAAAGAAAGAAATAATTCAGTTGAGCACGCAAATTCATTAAGCAAACGAAAAATTGAAAATGACATAAAAAGACAATGAATAGAAATATTGAGTTTGCCTCCCCAATAGCGCTTGCTTTGCGTCCGCAGCCGGACGGTACCAAGAAGTAATCATCCAAGGGAGCTGGTTCTTGGAGTGGTACAACCTCCACATCATGCTCCCGTAAAGACTCATGTAAGCCGAGTCTGCCCATTCACTTTGAACACATTTCCCACTCTTTCGCGGCACGGATTTCCACTGCCATGAGAAAAATATTAGTTATAACAAATGGACCAACCCATCGGAGCAAACACCTGGAAATAACCGAAGGCGAGAATTGAATAGAAGAACTTTTTGTCAATGACAGAAGCTCTTCCCTCAGATCATCTTGTCATGAAATGCATTAGATTTCTCTTGTATATTCGACTAGACTACGTATGCATCATTCGGATTTCACATCTAACTCATTCAATTGAAGCTTCCTCTGCTGTCGGCAACACTCATGTGTCCATGTTGTAGGCTTTGATCGCCCAATAAGCTTTGTGCTCTAACTCTGGAAGACGTTTACCATAAACCAGCGAAATAGGACATTCCAATAGAGTCTTATAAGCAGTCCTATAAGCCCTAACGCATCGTTCAAGCGCATGCTCCAATCCCTTCCTACTAGGACTCACAGTTTTCTCCAAAATTTGCTTCCTCACTATTTGATACTTCTGTGACCACTAGTTTGCGGATGATAAGGTGTAGACACCTTATGTGTGACATTGTACTTCCTAAACAATGCTTCAAATGTTCGATTACAAAAAGTGACTCCCTCCATCACTAATGATTTATCCTGGGTGATCTTGCCAAGATGTTAGTCTTAATAAAATCTGAAACAACACTTTTGAATCGTGGATTTTGAGGCTAAACTCGCTTCACCATTTAGAAACATAATCCACAGCCAATACAAAATCATAAAGAAAACCATTAGAAGATGGAAAATTGCATGAAATCAATGCCCCCTGCATCAAAGATCTATCAACAGTAAAACGGGGTTTTGTGGCATTTGATTTCTTGGGCCTAAGTTACCCGTTCGTTGACAACAGTCACATGTTGCACAAAACTCGTACGCATCCTTAAACAAACTAGGCCAATAAAACCACTCTCTCTAACACCTTAAGGGCTGTCCTCTTTGCTCCAAAATGGCCGCCACACAGCACATAAGAATGACAAAAGTTAGAATAGATTTAAACTCCAGATTCAGGGACACACCTTCGAATCAATTGGTCAGAGCAATATTTCCACAAATAAGGATCATCCACTCGTAGTATTTGGCGGTTTTGGCAACTTATCTTCTGAGCACGTGTAAAATCATCCGGAATCTTTTTGGTGATGCAGAGTGATAATATCACCATGCAAGGGTCAGTAATCTTTATTAGAAAACAATTGCTCATCTGGAAACTCTCACGTAAAGGATGAGATCTTCCTCGTGTTCGAATACTGGAAGTCTGCTAAGATGATCTGCTACAGCATTCTCACTCCTTTCTTATCATGATCTCCAAGTCAAACTCTTAGTAGAAGCATCCATCAGATGAGTCGCGGTTTGCATCTTTTTTTGTGAGTGAATGCTTCAAAGCTGCATGGTCAGAAAACACAATAACTTTAGTTCCAATTAGATAAGACCTAAATTTTCTAAAGCAAATACAGCATTTAAAAGCTCATTCCTACATTGTTGAATAATTCAACTATGCATCATTGAGTGTTCGCGTGCATAATAGATGACATGTGGCGCATTGACACGCTGCCCCTAGAACACCAGCGGCATAGTCTGAAGCATCGCACATCAACTCAAAAGGTAAGCTCCAATCGGTGGCATGATCACGAGAGCCGTGGATAACAACTCCTTAAGCTTGTTGAATGCTCACACACACTCTTCATTCATATCAAATGTTACATCCTTTTGAAGCAAACTGGCACAATGGTCTAGAAATCATTGAAAGTCAGCCTTCATAAACCTCTGGTAAAGAAACCTGCATGTCAGAAAGAACGAGCCTCCTTTTGACAGGTAGTAAGGAAGGGTAAAGAAACTAACAAGTTCTACTTTAGATTTATCAACTTCAATTCCATTTCAGATATGATGCCCTAGAACTAATCCATGCGAAACCATGAAATGACATTTTCCCAATTTAAGACCAAATTAGTTTCTTGGCAACGTTTTAAAACTAGGGACGGTGTGTAGACATGTATCAAAAGAATCCTCTTATAAACTGAAAAATCATCCATGAACACTTCAATTATTTTCTCAATCACATATCAGAAAAGATGCCTACATACACCTTTGTGAAATGTGGCGGGTGCGTTGCAAAGATCAAACGGCATTCTTGTTACAAATGTGCCAAATGGACATGTGAAAGTTGTCTTTTCTTGATCCTCCGGGCAACTACCAATTTGATTATATCCAGAATATATCCATCAGAAAGCAATAATGAGAATGACCAGCTAACCTTTCTAACATTTGATCAATGAATGGGACTGGAAAGTGATCCTTGCGTGTGGTGTTATTTATCTTTCGATAATCTGTACATACTCTCCCAACTATTTTGCCTACGTGTGGGCACTGGGTCATTGCTTCATTCTTAACAACTGTGACTCGGATCGCTGGAACTACTTGAACAGGGCTCACCACTTGCTGTCCGAGATAGGATATATGATGCCAACATCAAGAAGTTTGATAACCTCTTTCTTAACGACCTCCATCATGGAGTGAATTCAAACGGCGTTGACTTCCTTGTTGGTTTTGCACCTTCCTCGATGAGAATCCATGCGCTAAGTAGCTGGTTGCCCTTTGATATCTGCAATGCTCAAGCTATGGCAGTTTTGTGATCCTTTAGTATTCGGATCAATTTCTCCCCCTCTTCTGCTGTGAGTTGTGACGATACGATGACCGGTAATGTTTCATCCTCTCCCAATGCATACTTCAAATGTTAGGAATCGGTTTAAGCTCAATTTAGGTGCCTGAATCACAGAAAGGAAGAGTTTTTCATTAAGTAGGAAGAAATAAAATAGGAAGAGAAGACTTACAGAATTACAGTGAAAGAGACTCAAGGGCTGCCACTGTCTGGATTAATTCTTCTTCAATGTGCTCGGAATAATTAAGCTTTCCATGTATAATACTATGCTAATGCCCTCTAAGAATTATCTTGTCCCACTCCTTCGATAAACAATCCTGCACAAAATAGTCAAACGCATCAATAGACAAACAAGATTCAAAATCACTAGGGTACCTCATAGCATTCAAGAAGATTTTAGACTTGGCAGCTTTCTCCATCAATTTCATGGTTAAGGTACCATCGTAAACATCAATCTTCAGTACGCAACCGTTCTAAGGAATGGTCTTTCAATATAAGAGGAAGTACATTAGGCACATGGGGTCATGTTCCATCTCAAGAACAAAAAAGTCAGCGGGAAAAATGAGCTCATTCACTTTTAAGTACATCTTCCAATAGGCCTTTTAAGGATATCTATTTGAACGATCTGCCAATTGGATGACTACCTTTGTTTCCTTCAGTCTCAGAGTTCAATGAAGATTCATACACTGAATATGGCATCAAATTGATGGATGCCCCCAAATCACACAATGCTCTCAAACTCTTTCCTCAATTACCTTGGAATGGTAAAGCTACTGCATCCTTCAACTTGATTGGCGGCTTTCTACTGCAAAACAACTGATACTTCCTCGCAATGCCCACAGTTCTTGATCCATTGAATCTCCTCTTGTTCATTACAAAGCTCTTTAAGAACTGCCCATACTTGGGCACTTGTTTTATGGCATCTAAAGAGAGG
The DNA here is from genome assembly GCA_018257905.1 of Gillenia trifoliata. Lineage (NCBI taxonomy): Eukaryota > Viridiplantae > Streptophyta > Magnoliopsida > Rosales > Rosaceae > Gillenia > Gillenia trifoliata. The sequence goes on along the minus strand of JAEHOF010000010.1, from coordinate 168,451 downwards.
TAGGATTCCACTTGGACTTTCCGGAAAGTATCCAAGATTTCCTTATCAGTTTGCTCTTTCTTAGACTTCATAAACCTACGAGAGAGAGGAAAGGAATGGGGACACATGAGTTAAAAGAATTTTGAACTTCTTACCTTATCAAAATCTTTTCAATTCTGTGCTTTAGGAGACTTTTTCAATTTCTGTAAAAGCCTCATCTTGCTCAAGATTTTGGGTTTGTAGCGCCCCTTGCTCCATTTGTATCTTTTCTAGTCTCTTTGCATCCTAAGCTGCTCAAAAACTACTTCCACTCACTTAAGTCCCCGCAACATTCATCTGCTCCCTTTTTGATTCACCACCGGGTTTGTCAAACCTTCCTGGTTGGTATTTGTTGCCCCATCAAACTTGCTAACTGACTCATTTAGGCGCTCAAGGTTTCAATTGCTTTATACATTTCTGTTGATGAGATTGAAGTAGAGTTAGCTAAAAGCAATTAATCCCCTCAAGAGACTTGCACTGGAGCTTGTTGTTGTTGAGGCTGAAATGGTGCCTGCCAGTCTTGCTTGAAAGAAGCCAGGTGGACGGTTATAATTGTTGGGAACAGATTGTTGTCCGTTGTCTTGATTGTTCCACTTTAAGTGTGGATGATCGCGCCACCCCATTATAGTTGTTGGGTATGGATCATATTTTTGCCTTTATTTGCTAGAAACCCTCTAACGCATTAGCTTGCTCGCAGCCACCTTGATCCATCAGCCAAGAGGCATGTCTGTGGCATGTCCATCATTAAACATACCACACACCGTTTTGGAGCCACCATAACCTATTTGCACAAGATTAGTCAAGTTAGCTAATTGTAATTCAATACTAGAATTAGCACTCACCTCGTTAACTTTCTTAAATGGTACTCATCTCTCCCCCAAATTGTCGTGTGTTGCCAGCAATGTTCTTTAATAATGATACCTTAGCATTTTGTTGGTGTCTTGTCCATAGATGCTCCTCCACTTGCTGCCTCAAGCATTCACGATCAGTACCACATAATCCTTCATAAAGTACTGTATTAAAGATGCTCTGAGAATTTGATGATTAGGACAGATGCAACCAAATGTGCAGAACGCTCATAAAGTAATCTCAAAGGGCTCTCATATGATTTGTCGGATTTTTTATATGTCTTTCATATGCTTGCAGCTTTTGTGGCTGGAAAATATTGCTCCAAGAATGCTTACTTCACCTAGTTTCATGTATTCATTGATCCAGAGGTAAATTGTAAACCACTCCAACTGCCTCAGCTTCTAATGTAAATGGGAATGCCCTCAACTTGACTTGCTCCTCATCCACGTGCTGGTCTCATTCCGAAACTGTCTGACGTGAAACTCCATGAGATGTTTGTTGGCATCCTCTGTTGAGAAGCCATGGAACTTGAGCAAATAATTGAATCATGCGGACTTAAGCTCAAATCCCTCCTTCTGCATTTGGATATGTGATGCACAATGGTTGTTGATCAGTATTCGGTGTTGCCAACTCCCTCAAAGGAAATCGATTGTCAGCCATGCCTTCTTGTGGATTTCACTACCTCCTCTTTGAACTCAAATGTGTTGGAAGATGGTGGTAAAGACACCGATGCACGCTTCTGCTTGATTTTCTCTGAAGCTTTCGAAGCGTTCGTTCAAGCTCAGGATCGTAGGAAGCTAGATCAATGCTCACTTGGACAGCCGGTATGCATATGCTCTGAAAATTACCTGAAATAAAAACAAAAACAAAAAACCCAATTAGACAAGAAAAGAAAACAATGAAAAATAAGTAAATAGAAATAGCAATCCCCGGCGCGACACGGCGCCAAAAATTTGATAAAATTAAAAGCACACACAAAGTAGCACACAAATGTCTAATAATTTTCCTTATTAACACTAAGATTTTGTCTGTTGTAGCCTTGAAATAAAGGTCTTTCCGCAGAAGATTGTTTTATCTAATTGCTTGAGTCACCAAAAACAGGGTTGCTGTCTACTGACCACCGAAAAATAATTAATAGACGTACAAACTTATCTAAAGTCTACGAAATTTTATATGCAGATACTAGACACATAGGCTACACTCACACAAATTTTTGGGATTTTTGGAGTTGATTTGATATTTAAATTAAATAGAACAAAAACGAGAACAGAAACAGATTTAATTAATAAAAATATATTGTAGTTCACCAAATTAAGAAAACGAGAGTTAAAGAATTGCTATCCACCACCAAATAATCATGCAAACGCGTTATGTTTCATTCAAATTCCTTTTATTTCCGGATGAAGATGCTCAAGTTGGCTCAATGTTAGAACTCAACACTATTACTCTTTCTTGTAGTATGTTAAGAGAATGGCGTTTTCAACAACTTAGTCCTAGCATGCAATCTAGAATGGCGTGTTCATAGATTTAACATAGAAGAAATCATTGAGGAACGAAAGGGTTTGAGTCATCTACTAAAGCATCGTAAGTACTGGTGTTGTCTTACTTATCACAAATTGGTTTGCATGTTGTCGCAATTAACAAGTACTATAGAACATATGAGTCCACTCATTCAACAAGGGCAGGCACACACATATTCATAGCATTAGAGTCTAATATGCTTACTAAGTATGCATCCATGATGTCTGGATGAACGTGCGACTATGCACACTAACTTCATACCTAAATCACCCCTCTAGCAACGAATTCAGGTCTACCTAACCTGATTAAGGGCAATGGCACTGCACCTCGTTGTATTAATGGTACTGAATTACTATTAAGGGGCCTTATATTCTCCGTTCCGGAAGAACGTCATTGAGTTATAAGGATATTCGAGCGAACAATGATCATAAAAACCACTGTAGAAAATAGAGTGACGTATCTTTGCATCACCTTCCAAAATATGAAGCCTGAAGCTATGTTTTGGGGCTAATGGGCTACCTCCCAACTGGGACATGCCACATATAGGCTGGCTTGAAGCCGGGTGATTCGAGCAGTTTACTTGCTTTGGCACGACCGTTTGGAACATTCAGGTCAAAACACGATGCAATATGTTACACAATGCATCACCTTACCTGAAGTAAGGATTTTGTGCCTACAAGCACACTTTGCCAAGCCTGCTCGTTGGGGAAATTGGATTTTTACATCATCCCTAGCAAAGTTACTACATAACCCTCTTTTCACAGTGGATCAAAGGGAATAATGTGGACTCTTCCAACCAAAAATGCGGACCATGTAAATATGGTTTTTGGTTGATATATCGACACAATGGTCACATGTCTGTCCACATACACATTGCTGCTAAACTCCTGGCCAATTCTTACTTAAGGGCTCACCACCCTAATTATCCCATAAAGTCTAGAAGACTGGATAATGCCGGAGAGTTTATATCGAACAGTATTCGATAAGTATTGCATGTTTTGGGCTTGAAATTGAACATTGAATTCCCCATGTTCAACCCCCAAATAGCCTCGCAGAAGCGATCATAAAGCGCATTATCAATTGATCGCCCGGACCTTGGTGAACCCACCAAGCTTTCGGTTACTGCCTAGGGCTATGCAATCTTGTATGCAGCCATGTTGGTCCGCCTGAGGCCCATTGCTACCCGATACTTTATAGCGTTACAATTGGTTACTGGGTACGAACCTGATGTTTCGTATTTACGCATTTTTGGGTATGCACCTTCTGCCATATTGCGCCGTCGCAATGTACCAATATGGGTCCTCAAAGAAGGATGTGAATCTTTGTCGATTACGATTCTCCTTCGAATTAGCTCTTTAGAGCCCTTGCACGCGATCTCTTTACCGCTATTTTGCGGATTGTCACTTCGATGAGACAGTCTTCCCGCCGTTAGGGGGAGATAAGAACGTCAACGTTCCTGAAGAACGACGCGAATTATCGTGGACGTCCCCACTATGTCTCATCTCGATCCCCATATTCTAGATTTCAGAGTATTGCTCCAGACGCTTTCTCTTATCTAGATAAAGTGACGAGATCACATATACCAGCTGCAAACATGCCTGCAAGGATAGACGTACCTAACGGACGTCGAGTCAACATCCTCGAAGGGTGTGCCGCCCCTGAAGGACGGTTTGGCCGCCCCTGTTGGACGGCTTGGTACGCCGACGGCTAGCCAATCAATCTGTTCAATTCAGGTCTACCTAACCTGATTAAGGGCAATGGCACTGCACCTCGTTGTATTAATGGTACTGAATTACTATTAAAGGGCCTTATATTCTCCGTTCCAGAAGAACGTTATTGAATCATAAGGATATTCGAGAGAACAATGATCATAAAAACCACTGTAGAAAATAGAGTGACGTATCTTTGCATCACCTTCCAAAATATGAAGCCTGAAGCTATGTTTTGGGGCCAATGGGCTACCTCCCAACTGGGACATGCCACATATAGGCTGGCTTGAAGCCGGGTGATTCGAGCAGTTTACTTGCTTTGACACGACCGTTTGGAACATTCAGGTCAAAACACGATGTAATGTGTTACACAATGCATCACCTTACCTGAAGTAAGGATTTTGTGCCTACAAGCACACTTTGCCAAGCCTGCTCGTTGGGGAAATTGGATTTTTACATCATCCCTAGCAAAGTTACTACATAACCCTCTTTTCACAGTGGATTAAAGGGAATAATGTGGACTCTTCCAACCAAAAATTGCGGACCATGTAAATATGGTTTTTGGTTGATATATCGACACAATGGTCACATGTCTGTCCACATACACATTGCTGCTAAACTCCTGGCCAATTCTTACTTAAGGGCTCACCACCCTAATTATCCCATAAAGTCTAGAAGACTGGATAATGCTGGAGAGTTTATATCGAACAGCATTCGATAAGTATTGCATGTTTTTTTGGGCTTGAAATTGAACATTGAATTCCCCATGTTCAACCCCCAAAACAGCCTCGCAGAAGCGATCATAAAGCGCATTATCAATTGATCGCCCGGACCTTGGTGAACGCACCAAGCTTTCGGTTTCTGCCTAGGGCTATGCAATCTTGTATGCAGCCATGTTGGTCCGCCTGAGGCCCATTGCTACCCGATACTTTATAGCGTTACAATTGGTTACTGGGTACGAACCTGACGTTTCGTATTTACGCATTTTTGGGTATGCACCTTCTGCCATATTGCGCCGCCGCAATGTACATGGGTCCTCAAAGAAGGATGTGAATCTTTGTCGATTGTGATTCTCCTTCGAATTAGCTCTTTAGAGCCCTTGCACGCGATCTCTTTACCGCCATTTTGCGGATTGTCACTTCGATGAGACAGTCTTCCCGCCGTTAGGGGGAGATAAGAACGTCAACGTTCCTGAAGAACGGCGCGAATTATCGTGGACGTCCCCAAAGCGAAGTATTGCTCCAGACGCTTTCTCTGATCTAGATAAAGTGACGAGATCATATATACCAGCTGCAAACATGCCTGCAAGGATAGACGTACCTAACGGACGTCGAGTCAACATCCCTGAAGGGTGTGCTGCCCCTGAAGGACGGTTTGGCCGCCCCTGTTGGACGGCCTGGTACGCCGACGGCTAGCCAATCAATCTGTTCTCGGCTTGAAGTGCGACATATCATTCAGTTCGAAGGATTCACCTCCCTAGAAGTGGAGAAGTATGGCACAAAATGAATCCCTTCCTCGTTCGCTATCTCAACCATTCCACCTCATGAAATTAATCCGGATTATCCCGAGACCTGTAGTCTTGGTCCATTATGCATGCATGGATGAGTTAATGGAATTGGAATGAGATTATCATCGATGATATTCACGTATATGGTAGCTACCCGAAAATAGTGAAAAGCGACGATATCGAACTGCGTTCCGTTGATGAATGTCGACGTAGAACTGATTGGTCAAACTGGAAACTAGCAATCCAGGTCGAACTTGATTCACTTGCGAAACGTAAAGTGTTTGGGCCTGTAGTTCCTACACTGCCACATGTGAAGCCCGTTGGCTACAAGTGGGTTTTCGTAAGGAAGCGTAATGAGAAGAATGAAATAGTGCAATACGAAGCACGCCTTGTGGCGCAAGGTTTCTCTCAACGCCCTGAGATTGATTACGAGGTGACTTATTTCCCCCGTAATGGACGTTATAACGTTCCACTACCTTATCAGTTTGGTAGTTTCCGAAAAACTGAATATGCAGCTTATTTACGTGGTTGTAACGTATCTATAGGGATCTTGATACGGAAATATATGTGAAAGTTCCCGAAGAACTTATTGACTGATTCAAATAGTTCTAGACCACAGAACACCCTCTCTATTGAATTGAGGCATTTCACTTTACGGATTGGAACAATCTGAGCGGATGTGGTATACCCGTTTAAGTGAATATTTGATCAGTTAGGGATATGTGAATAAACTATGCCCCTGCGTGTACAAAACCGAATTTGCAAGAGTTGCAGTCTATGTCGATGTCATAAATCTCACTTAGACTTTGGAAGAGCTTGAGAAAACTGCCTCGCACCTGAATTCGGAATTTGAGATGAAAGATCTTGGGAAAACTCGTTTATGTCTCGACCCGAAGTTTCGAGCAAAGTTCAGTTGGTATTCTGGTCCACCAATCGAACTACACCCAGAAGGTGTTGCCTTTGAGTACACCCATGACCGTTCATATGCTAGATGCAAATGAGATCTTTGAAAAGGTTGTGGAACTTGAAGTTCTATATCTAAGTTCAATTAGTGCTTTATTGTACTTAGCTCATTGCATTAAGCATGACATCTCATTCGTTGTTGATCTTTTGGTAAGATACAACATTGCGCCTACACGCTACCACCAAATAGGTGTTAAAGACGTTTTTTCGTTACTACGGATTTGGGCTTATTCTATCCCTGCGCATCTCAGAATTAACCACAACCTCTTGGTTATTAGAATGATGCTTACCTTGTGGGATACGCTGACACAGATTATCCGTCTGTTCCGCACAAGGCACGTTTCCAAACGGATTATGTCTTTACCGTTAGGAACACCGCAATATCTTGGAGGTCAACCAAATAGACCTTAGTTGCGACGTCTTCGAGCTCATCGCCATACACTAAGCCACCCGTGTACATAGGAGCATATTCGAAGCACCTGTAATTCTTCATCCTTTGTTGAGTTCCAACAACGATCTATGAAGACAACGCCGCATGTATCGACCAGACCATGATACATCCAAGAAGTCAACACCAAGCATATTGCGTCTACATCATATCAGCATGAGCATCAGAAGATTGAAGTCAAGCATATCTGATCCGAAGACAACCTTGCCGACCTCTTCACGAAGTCATTGCCGAAGAAGCTTGTTCGAGGATTTGGTATGTGCAAATTTTCTCATTTGCTACGCTTGTAGTTCTCAGGGGGAGTTTCGTCGAACTCAAGGGGAGTATCCTGAAGTATACTCACTTGACCTTAATGTACTCTTTTTCCCTACGATCAGGATCATTTTTCCCATTGGGTTTTTGTTGCCTGACTAGGTTTTAATTAGTTTTGAGCTTCAAGGCCCAATGAGCCGAAGCGTCAAGCCCATTGACTTAGTTGTATGACAACTTAATGATTAATAATAGATTAAGCCAAAGGGCCCAAAGAGACAACATGGCCGGCCATTGATTGCAATGTAGTGGACTTGTTTATTCGATTTGCCACTACATTGTGAGATGTTATAATGCCAATTTGATAACATTTCAACTAAGTGGTTTTCTTTTGGAGGATTGAGAGAGTGAAAGCTCTCTCTTCTCTCAAAAGTAGCTCCTAAGGAAAATAGCTAGCAATCTCTCTTCCTCTAGGATACTCATCTTCTCATCAAAGGCTCTCCTTGGTGTGGAGACTAGAGGTTCCCTACTTTGGGAACTTGGAGAAATCCGATTCATCCATCATCATCCAAGCAAGGAATGAAGGCCCTCTCCATGGGTGATTAGCCTTTGTAGGCAAGGAATCTACAAGGTATATGATTTCACAACTCAAATTGTGCTTGAGTTTTGTTTAATGGTTCACCATATCTACTGAGCTTTGAATTTCTTGGGTTAAGTTTCGTTTAAGTGCATAGAAGCATGTTTCCGCCTTTAATTGTTAAATGCATGCTTAATGATGTTGCTTAATGGTGGTTAATCATAAAATTTCCCTTCAAGTGGTATCGAGCCTAGGTCTAGTAAGATTGGTGAATCTTTTTGTATTTGTGTTTATAGTTTGTGATTTAAATTTTGTAATTGTTACAAGATTTGTGTTGTATTTGAATGTAAATTTTGTTGGAAAATTTGCCATCTCAAATGTTATGAATCATAGTTCATATGAGCATGAATTTTAGAACTAAAATTTGGTGCCATGAATTTTTGGGAAATTCGGCCAAATCAAAGGTTGGATTTTTGGGTTCTTATTTGACTTGTTAAAATGGTTTTAATGTGACAATTGGAACCCCTAAAGTGCCCCTATTATGGTAATATGTGTTATTTCCCCAAAGTTTGACTTATTTTGGAAGTGTTTTGGATGTGAAAATGTTCACTTGGAGTTCTTATGGATGTTCATGGATGTTAACTTCATTGTTCTTGAAATGTTCTTGGCAAGACAAAATGTTTTGTGGTTTGATTCAAATTGTTTTGTTGTTTTTCAAAAGTTTTGGTTTGTTATTTGATTGTTGTTGGCTGATTTTGTGTGATTGAAAAATGAATTTTCAACCCATACCAATCACTTACAAGCCATGCCAATCAAGCGACTCAAACCATTCCTTTCTATTCATACCATGCCTTGTCTTCCACCTAACATCTTCACTCCATTTTCCACTCCCACAACCGGCCACTCCCACATGGGAGTACTTTTGAAACTTATGCGATTACGCCAAGGGTGCAATCTTGTGTGTTGCACTTTGACCGAAAGTTTGCGTTTTTACGTTAAGGCCCAAAATCACTGAAGGCAAATTGTTTTTGTTCCTTTAATGAAGTTTTGTAAATGTTGAAATTTTTGGGTTCTAGTTGTAATAACATGAAGTGGACTTTTATGTTTTTACAAAGTGACCCCAAGTTTATGTTTTTGCAATATTTAATAGTTGGGGTTATTGCATTTTGGCCCAAATTGAAGAGAACAAAATTGTTTTGTCTCTTTAAATGAGAATTGAATTTTCATTTCATTTAACCATTTAAATCATTCTATAGATACAAAAACCAAATGAAAATGTTGCATTCTTGTTTAATTAGTTAAGTGTTAGTGGGTAAAGGGTGATTATGAACCTAAGCCTACGATAATTGAGCTATGTGAAGGCCGTTTTTCAAATTGTTTGAACCATGGGAATGTGTAGATTAGATTTTGGTTGTAATTTGATTTGATCAAATGTTGTAAAGAGCATAAGCTCTTCTTTAATTTAATTGTACTCCTTTCTTGCTTTATTTGATATGCATGAAATTGGAGTAGTTGAGTCCAACGCCCAATAAGACAACACACGTTAATGTGATTAAACGTATAACTAAAATCAATCATGATCCTAGTCAGTGATCAACACTAGGCTCGTGTTAGATCAAATCAAAGGTTCATAGTCATCTAAGGCCCTAAGGCAACTATATAGTCCTTAAACGAATGCAAACCTTATGTTAGTAGTACCATATACTCTTGCTTTAAAAGCAGTTTTACAAGCTTAGTGGGAAGTATGTATACTACTAAATCAATCAAATGTAATGGAAGTAGTTGCAATAGGACCAAATTGTTTTTAATTTGATTAAAATGATAATATATATGGATGAGACCTAAAAACCCTCAAATCATTATTAAGTTGTAAAGCGTGGGAGTGCTGAGCAAGCTCTTTACCGTGGCGCCGGCATTGGTAGAGCTCGGCGTTTATGACTTGTACCGCGAGCTTCACCCTATCATGAGAATTACAAGTGCATGCTTATACTGGGAGGTCTATATGCATACTTGATGTTGTGGTGAGCAAAGAATAGCCAACATCATGTCATTGTAGAGGTTGATGGCGGACCCTACCCCAGAACTTGCATGAGATGAATGACTTAACTAAATTGTGGGTGCCAACATCCCCATGTCATTGTGGTGTCATTCTCTAGAGCCGTATATGGTCTTACATTGGATGTAAAAGAGTAAGTGTACTCTCTCATTATTGTAAGCTAGCCAACATCATGTCATTGTGAGGTGGGCTTAGTAATGGTGAGCCTAAAATACCTCACCCAGAGTTTCGCCCAGCTTAGAATTAGATGAGGGATATGGAATTTGCGAAAATAGTGGGTGATGCTATTTTGATTAGTCCCGGATCAAATGGCTTAAAATCAATCAATTTATATTCGTTATGTATTTATTTAGATATATTTGCAGCTATCCTAAACTTGACAAAGAAAAGGCCTAAGTTCGGACTTGGTACCCTGATCCCATGGGTGTCTTGAATGGATTGTATATGTGCATAAGTAGTCTCATTCTCACAATCTTCCTTTAGATAACGTATCCATTGGAAGAACATGTTAGATAGTTGGACATTATGTTTGGAACATAGTGGTTGTTTGACAAAAATAGTCCGTAAACATGGACTTATAATGATTGAATCATTAAATGTTGAAGTGTTAAACCAATTGGGGGCGAAACAAGGCAAGGACTTCACCATGAGTCCCTATCCAAATGGTTCATTAAGTTTATTATGGCTTTATATAATGAACAATAACGCACTCTCTCCAAAATGCGTTTGATGTGTAAAACACAATTGAAATAAGTTTCAAGAGAGATAGTGGGAGTTTAGGGACCATGACTAGCCCAGTCAATGGAGAAGTCAAATGAAGAGGCAAATTAACTCCAAGGGAACAAACTTTCTTTATGAAAGGATGGACATTGGAAGGGTATTTGCAAGAAATGTCTTGCAAATGTCAAGAACACATCTTTCAAGGTGTTGTATATGTTCTTGAATAATTCAAGACGAGTTAGTTTCTTCTACTTGAATGCATGATTATATTATTTGTGACTATGTTTACAATCGTTGTAAAAGTGTGGCAAATAAGAAGTAGAAGATTAATGAGAGGAAAGAAAGTACTTCACATTGAACGTGAATCAAATATAGATCTCTGCAGCGGAATAGTACTTATTTCCTCATATGAACTACCAAAGTTATTGGATTATTGTAATCTAATAGATTGTCTCTATAGTAGAGATAATATGGTAGTGTTAAGCTGTTTAGAATATGTGATGGCAAAACCCAAAAAGTTTACAAGGTAGTGACTAATCCCAAGCCCCGAATTGTGACACCTGCAAAAACATAAATTACGAGTTGGTCATAGATGGATGCTTTGGATCGATAGATCCGGATCCAATGCCTTCTTGTTAAAAATTTGTATGGGGCGAAAATGTTCGAATCTTTATTCTTTTGGAAAGAATAAAGAATCCCTGTGATTGTTGAGGTTATTATTCCTTAGATGTTGAAGTGGCACATAACCCACTGACATAATACTACTCATGTTATATGACATTCACCGAAGATCGCTCTCGGATTTGAATATCGTGTATTTTGAATAAACACAAGTCCAGATCTTTATCAAAAGGTTTCAAAGAATTCAAGAATGTAAGTTGATGAGTAAGATATCTAAAGTATTTACCTCCTTAAATTTGATCTAAGGAAATATAACACTTTAGAAGAGTTTCCTTAAGAAAGATATCAAGAAAATTAAAGCGTCATAAGATAATAGTTTTCTCCATTAGGAGAAGAAGCAATTTCGAATAAGATTTGGTTCGTTGGATATTATCAAAATGCCCATATATAAGATATATATATACACACTTCTAAGACAATACGATTGTCAATTAGAATATCTTCCAAAGTTTTCATGACTTCATAGGATGTAGTCGGAAGAAAGACAAGTCTTAAGCGTGACAGATTTGGGGTTGTATGCTAATAAGCAATATTGGTTGAAAACAATCTTGTAGGATATCCACGAGATTAGTCTTTGGATATCACTTCTATTAACCAACTAACAAATATTTGTTTGTTGGGTAGTTCATTAATAATCCTACAATAGGATTTGCCTAATATAAGGCAAGTGAGCAGAAATAGAATTCAAAGAATAGGTTCTTTGAGGTACAAGATGATAATCAACAAATATAACCTAATTCAACACTAATAGCTCCAAAGTAGTCAAGAAGGATTTGTAAACCGTCTACGGTTGAATGGTTTGAACTTTATGACTATGTCATAGAGTTACACCTCTTAATTCGAGAAAAGAATTAAGAATGAAAATCATATGATTACATTGAGTGTGTGTACGACACATACTCATGTAAATGGTATAATACCATTTGGCTAAAATAATGAAACTTACACAGCTAATTGGTAGCTTAAGGTGAAGGCTACAATCAAAAAGAAATGGTTGACTTGGAAGAAGCATCTTTGATGTGATCTTGGTTTCTATTGGTCAAGATTGTGCTTTACAGCAACGATGATTTAATGTTTGGACATAATATGGGTTCCAGAAACCATTATCAGATGGTCTTGATAATAGCATGTCTAAACTAGAAATCATAAACATGTAAGTTGTAAGAGATTCCTCCATCATCAGATCTTAGCAAGCTAATGGGAGCTATAAGCATTTATGAGATAAAGAATCAAATCGTTTGATCTCTCCTCATAGGAATGTAAATGAATCTTTGTCTACTAGTTTTACAAAGATTAGTGGGAGTTAATAATATTTCTAAATTTGAAGACATATATACTTGATATATATTAATTTTGGAAATGAAAGAAATTCTTCTTCATTAAAAGTTATGACTTTAAACAAATTTATATGGGAGACATAGTCTATAAACATGGGATGGAAATCTATAATGATAGATTTGAGGATATAATGGATTATATCAATCCTAATGATAGACGAAAGATGCTAGAAGTTTCTCATATGATGATAAGCTTCAGGTATAAGGACAAACTCTAGTAAGACTGGGAGATTGCTCTTCTCAAAGGGAGCATTGCCTTTGACTCCCAAAGAAGAAATAATCAAGTAAAATAGAATCCTTGCCTCATAAGGTGATTATGTATTTCATATTGTATGAAAAGCGTTGATATGGAGTTGTACTGGGAGACGGTGCAAGACGATATCAATGCAAGCCCGAGGATAGAACCATGGCTGGCCCCATCCAAGTGAATCATAAGTATTTAAGAAACACTAAAGGATGGATTCCTCAAAAATGAGGAAGAAGTTAGAGTAACGCAATGGGACGTAAATGTATTAGATTATGAATCTAATCCATCATTGAATATCTCTTTATTATGACTAAAGAGATATTTAGGTGAAAACATTAAAGTAATGACTTTAGTGTGTTTCATCGTACATGCAAAATATATATAGCCATATAGAAGCTTACAGCGTTGTTGTTTGGATAGGAAAGTTATAGACTTTCTGTCGGTTCCCAACCGAGTGTCTTTAGTGTGCCGACACTTTGACACTAATGGGCGATAGCTCAAGCCAAAGGGAATCAAGGTCTCATCAAGATCCGAACTCAAATGAGAGACTTAACCATGATTAAGAATCATGTATAATGAGTAAGTCGTTAATCTCAGATTTAACACGTGGATAACACATATAGATATCCCTTTGCCTAGGCCTACTACTCAGCCATTTATGAAATGAATTGAAGAAGGCATCATCTTGATGACCAAGGTTTGATTGGCTCTAGTGCAAGTGGAGGGTGAAGAATGTACTTTTTAAATCCAATCATATGATGATACTTTAGGACATTTCAAATGTTAAACTAATTTAGTTTGATATAAAGGGCAATGATTATTGTTTAAAGTAGTCTCATATAAATGTTACTTAATAGCCAAACAATAAGTCCAAGAATATGTGCTTATGAGAATGTAATCTAAACAAGTTAGGTTCGCTTGAGACCATTCTCATTCATTGACACTGTCTAAGCACGTTCACGATCATAGGATTGTCAATTGGGCATTGACGGTCCGTTAAGATCGATACATGTTACTGTCTTCTCCAGGGAGAGTGGCTAGTCTCGAGTCATTGGTGTAAGTGACATCAAGATAAGCATGTAGGTGCTCAATAGAGATGAGTTCATGACGCGATCAGCGATGATTTTCATGATCATGTCACGCGAGAACTCATAGTTGGGATAATGCAAATTAGTCCTATGACACGAGGCATCACGGTTGTCTTGTGGTGAGGTCACTTAATCTTTGATTATGTCAAAGGCACCCCATTCGGTGTCTGACATCGTTGGGGTTAAGCTACTTAGCAACCATGGAGAGGCAGTGAATGCATGACAAAGGGATCCTGCAACCTTCAAACCGTTTGAGAGAATACTGCAAGATATGATTAAGATGCGGCCAGGTATGAATAGGTTTTGGAAGTCGTTCCCGTCATATTCAATGTAATCATATAAGTAATGGAATCACATTGGATAGTAGACATGAATAAACTATCAAACCAAACAATGTGGTGAGAGTATTGTAGTAGAGAAGGACCGTGTGCATTTGCAATCCCTATTGAATAGGTTTCTCCACCTCTTGATTAGCTTGGGTATGTGACATGTTGCTAGGTGTCACTCATGGTTTGTGGATGCTCTATGAAAGTGTATAATCATAGGGAAGAATTGAAAGTATGTTTCAATTAGGAATTGATTAGAAAAGAGTTCTAATCCTCCCTTTGCCTCGCTAAAAGGAACTGTGGATCGTGCATAGTGAAGGTAGAGTTTGATGAAACAATGGAGATGAGTAGAATAATTAAATGGTTTAATTATTTATGGCAAGGATTAGTAATATGTTAATTAATCAAGCGAATAAGTTCGTTATAGACCTCGGGTTAGTTTTGGGCTTCAAGGCTTGATAGACCCCGAGCGTCAAGCCCGTTGACTTAAGTTGTATGACAACTTAATGATTAATAATAGATTAAGCCCAAAGGCCCAAGACCCAACATGGCGGCCATTGATTGCAATGTAGTGGACTTGTTTATTTACAAGTTTGCCACTACATTTGTGAGATATTATAATGCCAATTTGATAACATTTCAACTAAGTGGTTTTCTTTTGGAGGATTGAAGGTAAGCTCTCTTCTCTCAAAGGAGCCGGCTCCCTAGAGGAAAATAGCTAGCAATCTCTCTTCCTCTAGGATACTCATCTTCTCATCAAGGCTCTCCTTGGTGTGGAGACTTAGGAGTTCACTCTTTGGGAACTTGGAGAATCGATTCATCGAAGTCATCATCAGAAAAAACGGGAATGAAGGCCCTCTCCATGGGTGATTAGCCTTTGCTTAGGCAAAGAGGAGTCTACAAAGGTATATGATTTCACAACTCAAATTGTGCTTGAGTTTTGTTAATGGTTCCTACATATCTACTAGGCTTTGAATTTCTTGGGTTAAGTTTAGTTTAAGTGCATAGAAGCATGTTTCCTTTAATTGTTAAATGCATGTAATGATGTTGCTTAATGAACTCGGTTAATCCATAAAATTTCCCTTCAAGTGAGTATCGAGCCCCTAGGTCTAGTAGTTGGTGAATCTTTTGTGTTTTGTGTTTACATAGTTGTGATTCAAATTTTGTAATTGTTACAAGATTTATTGTTGCTTGTTTGAATGTAAATTTTGTTGGAAAATTTGCCATCTCAAATGTTATAGATATGATTCATATGAGCATGAATTTTGAGACACTAAAATTTTGGTGCCATAATTTTGGGAAATTCAGCCAAATCAAAGGTTGGATTTTTGGGTTCTTATTTGACTTGTTAAAATGGTTTTAATCATGACAATTGGAACCCTAGAATTGCCATTTATTATGGTAATATGTTATTTCCCCAAAGTTTGACTTATTTTTGGAAGTGTTTTTGGATAGAAAATGTTCATGGAGTTCTTATGGATGTTCATGGATGTTCTTCATTGTTCTTGAAATGTTCTTGCTTAAAAGACAAAATGTTTTGTGGTTTGATTCAAATTGTTTGTTGTTTTTCAAAAAGTTTTGGTTTGTTATTTGATTGTTGTTGGCTGATTTTGTGTGATTGAAAAATGAATTTTCAACCCATACCAATCGCACAAGCCATGCCAATCAAACCTTCAAACCATTCCTTTCCACTATTCATACCATACGCATGCTTCCACCTAACATCTTCACTCCATTTTCCTCCCTGACGGCCACTCCCACATGGGAGTACTTTTGGGAGCTTTATGCAATTACATAAAGTTTGATACTTTTGTGTGTTTGCACTTTTGACAGTTTCTTTTACGTTAAGGCCCAAAATCACTAAAAGGAGCAAATTGTTTTGTTCCTTTAATGAAGTTTTTGTAAATGTTAATTTTAGGTTCTAGTTGTAATAACATGAAGTATTGGACTTTTATGTTTTACAAAGTGACCCCAAAGTTTTATGTTTTGCAATATGGCCCAATAGTTGAGGTTATTGCATTTTGGCCCAGAATTGGAAGAGAACAAAATTGTTTTGTCTCTTTAAATGAGGTGAATTTTCATTTCATTTAGCTCCATTTAAATCAATTCTATGGATACAAAAACCAAATGAAAATGTTGCATTCTTGTTTAATTAGTTAAAGTGTTAATTAATTAAAGAAGGTGATTATGAACCTAAGCCTACGATAATTGAGCTATGTGAAGGCCGTTTCAAGGTATTGAACCATGGGAATGTGTAGATTAGATTTTGGTTGTAATTTGATTTGATCAAATGTTGTAAAAGAACATAAGCTCTTCTTTAATTTAATTGTACTCCTTTCTTGCTTTATTTGATATGCATGAAATTGGAGTAGTTAAGTCCAACGCAATAAGACAACACACGTTAATGTGATTAAACGTATAACTAAAGATCAATCACCGTCCTAGTGTTGATCAGCACTAGGCTCGTGTTGGGTCAAATCAAAGGTTCATAGTCATCCTAAGGCCTAAGGCAACTATATAGTCCTTAAGCGAATGCAAACCTTATGTTAGTAGTACCATATACTCTTGCTTTAAAAGCCGTTTTACAAGCTTAGTGGGAGTATCATATACTACTAAATCAATCAAATGGACCGATAGTTGCAATAGGACCAAATTGTTTTAATTTGATTAAAATGATAATATATATGTGATGAGACCTAAAAACCCTCGGAATCATTATTAAGTTGTAAAGCGTGGGAGTGCTTTGAACACTCTTTCGTGGCCTTCCACCGTGGTAGGCTCAAGCGTTTATGACTTGTACACCCGACTTCACCTATCATGAGGAGTACAAAGTGCATGCTTATACTGGGGAGGTCTATATGCATACTTGATGTTGTGAAGGTAGGCAACAAGAATAGCCAACATCATGTCATTGTGAGGTTGTTCTTGGACCCCTACCGAACTTGCATGGTGGGAATGACTTAGCCCAAGTGCAATGGTGCCAACATCATGTCATTGTGAGCGTCATTCTCTAGAGGCAAAGTATATGGTACCCATTGGATGTAAAGTAAGTGTACTCTCATTATTAATCGCTAGCCAACATCATGTCATTGTAGAGTGGAGAAGCAGTAACGTGTCGACCTCATACCTACTAAAGTTTCGCCAAAAACTCTAGTTCCGATGAGGGATATGGAATTTGCCAAAATAGTGGGTGATGCTATTTGATTCAAAGACACGGATCAAATGGCTTAAAATAAAATCAATTTATATTCGTTATGTATTTATTTACCGATATATTTGCAAGCTATCCTAAACTTGACAAAGAAAAGGCACAAGTTTCGGACTTGGTACCATGATCCCGTGATTGTCTTGAATGGATTGTATATGTGCCTAAGTAGTCTCATTCTCACAATCTTCCTTTAGATAGCATTATCATTGGAAGAACATGTTAGATAGTTGGACATTATGTTTGGAACATAGTGGTTGTTTGACAAAAATAGTCATAAACATGGACTTATAATGATTTTGAATCATTAAATGTTGAAGTGTTAAACCAATTAAGAAGAATGAAGTGAGCAAGGACTTCACCATGAGTCCTGTCCAAATGGTTCGTAAGTTGGTATAGGCTATATAATGAACAATAACACTTTTTCTCCAAAATCGTTTGATGTAAAACACAATTGAAATAAGTTTCAAGAGAGATAGTGGGAGTTTAGGGACCATGACTATTGTAGTCAATGGAGAAGTCAAAATGAAGAAGAAGGCAAATTAACTCCAAGGGAACAAACTTTCTTTGAAAGGATGGACATTGGAAGAGGTATTACAGAAATGTCTTACCGTCTCAAAGAACACATCTTTCAAGGTGTTGTATATGTTTCTTGAATAATTCAAAAGGCTGAGTTGGTTCTTCTACTTGAATGCATGGGTCTGCATATTTGTGACTATGTTTTACAATCGTTGTAAAAAAGTGTGGCAAATAAAGTAGAATTAATGAGAGAAGAGAGTACTTCACATTCGGAGCGTGAATCAAATATAGATCTCTGCGAAAGCGAGATAGTACTTACTTCCTCATATGAACTACCAAAAAGTTATTTGGATTATTGTAATCTAATAGATTGTCTACATAGTAGAGATAATATGGTAGTGTTAGCTGTTTGAGCTCTCATGATGCTTAAAACTAAAGTTACAAGGTAGTGACTAATCCCAGGCCAGATTGTGACACCTCTAAAAACATAAATTACGAGTTGGTCATAGATGGGTGCTTTGAGATCGATAGATCAGGATCCAATGCCTTCTTATTAAGAATTGTATAAGTAAATGTTCGAAATCTTTATTCTTTTGGAAAGAATAAAGATCTGCCTGTTGAGGTTAATTC
The DNA here is from genome assembly GCA_018257905.1 of Gillenia trifoliata. Classification (NCBI taxonomy): domain Eukaryota; kingdom Viridiplantae; phylum Streptophyta; class Magnoliopsida; order Rosales; family Rosaceae; genus Gillenia; species Gillenia trifoliata. The sequence continues at coordinate 149,801 of JAEHOF010000010.1, read as the reverse complement.
ACTTAGATATTAGTGGCACATAACCACAACATAATACTACTCATGTTATGTGACATTCAGGAATCGCTCTCGGTTGGACTACTCGTGTATTTTGAATAAACACAAGTCCGAATACTTTGTAAAGGTTTCAAAGAGTCCAAAGAATGTAAGTTGATGAGTAAGATATCTAAGTATTTACATCTTAGAATTTGATCTAAGGAAATATAACACTTTAGAAGAGTTTCCTTGAAAGATATCAAGGAAAATTAAGCGTCATAAGATAATAGTTTTCTCCATTGGGAGAAAGAGCAATTTCAATAAGATTTGGTTCGTTGGATATTATCAAAATACCCATATATAAGATATATATATACACTTCTAAGACAATACGATTGTCAAGTAGAATATCTTCAAAATTTTCATGACTTCATAGGATGTAGTCGGAAAGAAAGACAAGTCTTAAGCGTGTTAAGATTTGGGTTTGTATGCTAATAAGCAATATTGGTTGAAAACAATCTTGTAGGATATCCACGAGATTAGTCTTTGGATATCACTTCCCTATTAACCAACTAACAAATGTTGTTTGTTGGGTAGTTCGTGTAATCCTACAAGCTAGGATTTGCCTAATATAAGGCAAGTGAGCAGAAATAAATTCAAAGAATAGGTTCTTTGAGGTACAAGATGATAATCAACAAATATAACAACCTGAATTCCAACACTAATAAGCTCCAAAGTAGTCAGAAGGATTTGTAAACCGTCTAGAGTTGAATGGTTTTGAACTTTATGACTATGTCATAGGTTACACCTCTTAATTGAAGAAGAATTAAGAATGAAAATCATATGATTACATTGAGTGTGTGTCCGACACATACTCATGTAAATGAAGTATAATACCATTTGACTCAGGAAATAATGAAACTTACGACTAATTGGTAGCTTAGGGTGACTACAATCAAAAATGGTTGACTTGGAAGAAACCATCTTTGATCTCCAGTCTTGGTTTCTATTAATTCAAAGATTGTTAGCTACAACTTAACGATGATTTAATGTTTGGACATAATATGAGTTCACGAGAAACCATTATCAAGATGGTCTTGATAATATATGTCTAAAACTAAATCATAAACATGTAAGTTGTGAGATTCATCCATCATGAATCTTAGCAAGCTAATGGGAGCTATAAGCATTTTATGAGATAAAAGATCAAATCGTTTGATCTCTCATAAAGATGTAAATGAATCTTTTGTCTACTAGTTTTACAAAGATTAGTGGGAGTTAATAATATTTCTAAATTTGAACATATATATGATATATATTAATTTTGGAAATGAAAGAAATTCTTCTTCATTAAAAGTTATGACTTTAAACAAATTTATATGAGGAGACATAGTCTATAAACATGGGATGGAAATCTATAATGATAGATTTGGATATAGTGGATTATATCAATCCTAATGATGAGCGAAAGATGCTAGGAAGTTTCTCATACCTGATGATAAGCGAATGTAAGAACGACTCTAGTAAGACTAGGAGATTACTCTTCTCCAAAGGGAGACGTGCCTTTGACTCCCAAAGAAAGAAATAATGCGTAAAATAGAATCCTTTATGCATGTAAAAGGTGATTTATGTATTTCATATTGTATGGCAACGTTGATATGAGTTGTACCTAGAAGACGGTACAAGACGATATCAATGCAAGCCAAAGGATAGAACCGTAAGCATCCAAGTGAATCCTTAAGTATTTAAGAAACACTAAAGGATGGATTCTAAAAATGAGGAAGAAGTTAAGAGTAACGCAATGGAACGTAAATGTATTAGATTATGAATCTAATCCATCATTGAACTCTCTTTATTATGACTAAAGAGATATTTGAAGTCAAGCGATAAAGTAATGACTTTAGTGTGTTTCGCCATTACATACAAAATATATATAGCCATATAGAAGCTTACAACGTTGTTGTTTATCATAAAAACCACTGTAGAAAATAGAGTGACGTATCTTTGCATCACCTTCCAAAATATGAAGCCTGAAGCTATGTTTTGGGGCCAATGGGCTACCTCCCAACTGGGACATGCCACATATAGGCTGGCTTGAAGCCGAGTGATTTGAGCAGTTTACTTGCTTTGGCACGACCTTTTGGAACATTCAGGTCAAAACACGATGCAATATGTTACACAATGCATCACCTTACCTGAAGTAAGGATTTTGTGCCTACAAGCACACATTGCCAAGCCTGCTCGTTGGGGAAATTGGATTTTTTACATCATCCCTAGCAAAGTTACTACATAACCCTCTTTTCACAGTGGATTCAAGGGAATAATGTGGACTTATCCAACCAAAAATGCGGACCATGTAAATATGGTTTTTGGTTGATATATCGACACAATGGTCACATGTCTGTCCACATACACATTGCTGCTAAACTCCTGGCCAATTCTTACTTAAGAGCTCACCACCCTAATTATCCCATAAAGTCTAGAAGACTGGATAATGCCGGAGAGTTTATATCGAACAGTATTCGATAAGTATTGCATGTTTTTGGGCTTGAAATTGAACATTGAATTCCCCATGTTTAACCCCCAAAACAGCCTCGCAGAAGCGATCACAAAGCGCATTATCAATTGATCGCCCGGAACTTGGTGAACGCACCAAGCTTTCGGTTTCTGCCTAGGGCTATGCAATCTTGTATGCAGCCATGTTGGTCCGCCTGAGGCCCATTGCTACCCGATACTTTATAGCGTTACAATTGGTTACTGGGTACGAACCTGATGTTTCGTATTTACGCATTTTTGGGTATGCACCTTCTGCCATATTGCGCCGTCGCAATGTACCAATATGGGTCCTCAAAGAAGGATGTGAATCTTTGTCGATTGTGATTCTCCTTCGAATTAGCTCTTTAGAGCCCTTGCACGCGATCTCTTTACCGCCATTTTGCGGATTGTCACTTCGATGAGACAGTCTTCCCGCCGTTAGGGGGAGATAAGAACGTCAACGTTCCTGAAGAACGGCGCGAATTATCGTGGACGTCCCCACTATGTCTCATCTCGATCCCCATATTCTAGATTTCAGAGTATTGCTCCAGACGCTTTCTCTGATCTAGATTAAGTGACAAGATCATATATACCAGCTGCAAACATGCCTGCAAGGATAGACGTACCTAACGGACGTCGAGTCAACATCTCTGAAGGGTGTGCCGCCCCTGAAGGACGGTTTGGCCGTCCCTGATGGACGACCTGGTACGCCGACGGCTAGCCAATCAATCTGTTCTCGGCCTGAAGCGCGACAAATCACTCAGTTCGAAGGATTCACCTCCCTAGAAGTGGAGAAACATGGCACAAAACGAATCCCTTCCTCGTTCGCTATCTCAACCATTCCACCTCATGAAATTAATCCGGATTATCCCGAGACCTGTAGTCTTGGTCCATTATGCATGCATGGATGAGTTAATGGAATTGGAATGAGATTATCATCGATGATATTCACGTATATGGTAGCTACCCGAAATGACATGCCACATATAGGCTGGCTTGAAGCCGGGTGATTCGAGCAGTTTACTTGCTTTGGCACGACCGTTTGGAACATTCAGGTCAAAACACGATGCAATATGTTACACAATGCATCACCTTACCTGAAGTAAGGATTTTGTGCCTACAAGCACACTTTGCCAAGCCTGCTCGTTGGGGAAATTGGATTTTTACATCATCCCTAGCAAAGTTACTACATAACCCTCTTTTCACAGTGGATCAAAGGGAATAATGTGGACTCTTCCAACCAAAAATGCGGACCATGTAAATATGGTTTTTGGTTGATATATCGACACAATGGTCACATGTCTGTCCACATACACATTGCTGCTAAACTCCTGGCCAATTCTTACTTAAGGGCTCACCACCCTAATTATCCCATAAAGTCTAGAAGACTGGATAATGCCGGAGAGTTTATATCGAACAGTATTCGATAAGTATTGCATGTCTTTTGGGCTTGAAATTGAACATTGAATTCCCCATGTTCAACCCCCAAAACAGCCTCGCAGAAGCGATCATAAAGCGCATTATCAATTGATCGCCCGGACCTTGGTGAACGCACCAAGCTTTCGGTTTCTGCCTAGGGCTATGCAATCTTGTATGCAGCCATGTTGGTCCGCCTGAGGCCCATTGCTACCTGATACTTTATAGCGTTACAATTGGTTACTGGGTACGAACCTGATGTTTCGTATTTACGCATTTTTGGGTATGCACCTTCTGCCATATTGCGCCGCCGCAATGTACCAATATGGGTCCTCAAAGAAGGATGTGAATCTTTGTCGATTGTGATTCTCCTTCGAATTAGCTCTTTAGAGCCCTTGCACGCGATCTCTTTACCGCCATTTTGCGGATTGTCACTTTACCGCCATTTTGCGAGATGAGACAGTCTTCCCGCCGTTAGGGGGAGATAAGAACGTCAACGCTCCTGAAGAACGACGCGAATTATCGTGGACGTCCCCACTATGTCTCATCTCGATCCTCATATTCTAGATTTCAGAGTATTGCTCCAGACGCTTTCTCTTATCTAGATAAAGTGACGAGATCACATATACCAGCTGCAAACATGCCTGCAAGGATAGACGTACCTAACGGACGTCGAGTCAACATCCCCGAAGGGTGTGCCGCCCCTGAAGGACGGTTTGGCCGCCCCTGTTGGACGGCCTGGTACGCCGACGGCTAGCCAATCAATCTGTTCTCGGCCTGAAGCGCGACAGATCATTCAGTTCGAAGGATTCACCTCCCTAGAAGTGGAGAAGTATGGCACAAAATGAATCCCTTCCTCGTTCGCTATCTCAACCATTCCACCTCATGAAATTAATCCGGATTATCCCGAGACCTGTAGTCTTGGTCCATTATGCATGCATGGATGAGTTAATGGAATTGGAATGAGATTATCATCGATGATATTCACGTATATGGTAGCTACCCAAAATAAGTGAAAAGTGACGATATCGAACTGCGTTCCGTTGATGAATGTCGACGTAGAACCGATTGGTCAAACTGGAAACAAACAATCTAGGTCAAACTTGATTCACTTGCGAAACGTAAAGTGTTTGGGCCTGTAGTTCCTACACTTCCACATGTGAAGCCCGTTGGCTACAAGTGGGTTTTTCGTAAGGAAGCGTAATGAGAAGAATGAAATAGTGCTATACGAAGCATGCCTTGTGGCGCAAGGTTTCTCTCAAACGCCCTGAGATTGATTACGAGGTGACTTATTTCCCTGTAATGGACGTTATAACGTTCCACTACCTTATTAGTTTGGTAGTTTCCGAAAAACTGAATATGCAGCTTATGTACGTGGTTGTAACGTATCTATAGGGATCTTGATACGGAAATATATGTGAAAGTTCCCGAAGAACTTATAGACTGATCCAAATAGTTCTAGACCACAGAACACCCTCTCTATTGAATTGAGGCTTTCACTTTACGGATTGGAACAATCCGAGCGGATGTGGTATACCCGTTTAAGTGAATATTTGATCAGTTAGGGATATGTGAATAAACTATGCCCCTGCGTGTACAAAACCGAATTTGCAAGAGTTGCAGTCTATGTCGATGACATAAATCTCACTTAGACTCTGGAAGAGCTTGAGAAAACTGCCTCGCACCTGAAGTCGGAATTTGAGATGAAAGATCTTGGGAAAACTCGTTTATGTCTCGACCCGAAGTTTCGAGCAAAGTTCAGATGGTATTCTAGTCCACCAATAGAACTACACCCAGAAGGTGTTGCCTTTGAGTACACCCATGACCGTTCATACGCTAGATGCAAATGAGATCCTTGAAAGGGTTGTGGAACTTGAAGTTCTATATCTAAGTTCAATTAGCGCTTTATTGTACTTAGCTCATTGCATTATGCATGACATCTCATTCGTTGTTGATCTTTTGGTAAGATACAACACTGCGCCTACACGCTACCACCTATTTGGTGGTAGCGTGTAGGCGCAGTGTTGTATCTTACC
>JAEHOF010000010.1:124371-143453 GCA_018257905.1 Gillenia trifoliata | reverse complement strand
GTCAAAACACGATGCAATGTGTTACACAATGCATCACCTTACCTGAAGTAAGGATTTTGTGCCTACAAGCACACTTTGCCAAGCCTGCTCGTTGGGGAAATTGGATTTTTACATCATCCCTAGCAAAGTTACTACATAACCCTCTTTTCACAGTGGATCAAAGGGAATAATGTGGACTCTTCCAACCAAAAATGCGGACCATGTAAATATGGTTTTTGGTTGATATATCGACACAATGGTCACATGTCTGTCCACATACACATTGCTGCTAAACTCCTGGCCAATTCTTACTTAAGGGCTCACCACCCTAATTATCCCATAAAGTCTAGAAGACTGGATAATGCCGGAGAGTTTATATCGAACAGTATTCGATAAGTATTGCATGTTGTTGGGTTTGAAATTGAACATTGAATTCCCCATGTTCAACCCCCAAACAGCCTCGCAGAAGCGATCATAAAGCGCATTATCAATTGATCGCCCGGACCTTGGTGAACGCACCAAGCTTTCGGTTTCTGCCTAGGGCTATGCAATCTTGTATGCAGCCATGTTGGTCCGCCTGAGGCCCATTGCTACCCGATACTTTATAGCGTTACAATTGGTTACTGGGTACGAACCTGATGTTTCGTATTTACGCATTTTTTGGGTATGCACCTTCTGCCATATTGCACCGTCGCAATGTACCAATATGGGTCCTCAAAGAAGGATGTGAATCTTTGTCGATTGTGATTCTCCTTCGAATTAGCTCTTTAGAGCTCTTGCACGCGATCTCTTTACCGCCATTTTGCGGATTGTCACTTCGATGAGACAGTCTTCCCGCCGTTAGGGGGAGATAAGAACGTCAACGTTCCTGAAGAACGGCGCGAATTATCGTGGACGTCCCCACTATGTCTCATCTCGATCCCCATATTCTAGATTTCAGAGTAATGCCCCAGACGCTCTCTCTAATCTAGATAAAGTGACGAGATCACATATACCAGCTGCAAACATGCCTGCAAGGATAGACGTACCTAACGGACGTCGAGTCAACATCCCCGAAGGGTGTGCCGCCCCTGAAGGACGGTTTGGCCGCCCCTGTTGGACGGCCTGGTACGCCGACGGCTAGCCAATCAATCTGTTCTCGGCCTGAAGCGCGACAGATCACTCGGTTCGAAGGATTCACCTCCCTAGAAGTGGAGAAGTATGGCACAAAATGAATCCCTTCCTCGTTCGCTATCTCAACCATTCCACCTCATGAAATTAATCCGGATTACACAATGCATCACCTTACCTGAAGTAAGGATTTTGTGCCTACAAGCACACTTTGCCAAGCCTGCTCGTTGGGGAAATTGGATTTTTACATCATCCCTAGCAAAGTTACTACATAACCCTCTTTTCACAGTGGATTAAAGGGAATAATGTGGACTCTTCCAACCAAAAATGCGGACCATGAAAATATGGTTTTTGGTTGATATATCGACACAATGGTCACATGTCTGTCCACATACACATTGCTGCTAAACTCCTGGCCAATTCTTACTTAAGGGCTCACCACCCTAATTATCCCATAAAGTCTAGAAGACTGGATAATGCCGGAGAGTTTATATCGAACAGTATTCGATAAGTATTGCATGTTTTTTTGGGCTTGAAATTGAACATTGAATTCCCCATGTTCAACCCCCAAAAAAGCCTCGCAGAAGCGATCATAAAGCGCATTATCAATTGATCGCCCGGACCTTGGTGAACGCACCAAGCTTTCGGTTACTACCTAGGGCTATGCAATCTTGTATGCAGCCATGTTGGTCCGCCTGAGGCCCATTGCTACCCGATACTTTATAGCGTTACAATTGGTTACTGGGTACGAACCTGATGTTTCGTATGTACGCAATTTTGGGTATGCACATTCTGCCATATTGCGCCGCCGCAATGTACCAATATGGGTCCTCAAAGAAGGATGTGAATCTTTGTCGATTCTGATTCTCCTTCGAATTAGCTCTTTAGAGCCCTTGCACGCGATCTCTTTACCGCCATTTTGCGGATTGTCACTTCGATGAGACAGTCTTCCCGCCGTTAGGGGGAGATAAGAACGTCAACGTTCCTGAAGAACGGCGCGAATTATCGTGGACGTCCCCACTATGTCTCATCTTGATCCCCATATTCTAGATTTCAGAGTATTGCTCCAGACGCTTTCTCTGATCTAGATTAAGTGACGAGATCACATATACCAGCTGCAAACATGCCTGCAAGGATAGACGTACCTAACGGACGTCGAGTCAACATCCCCGAAGGGTGTGCCGCCCCTGAAGGACGGTTTGGCCGCCCCTGTTGGACAGCCCGGTACGCCGACGGCTAGCCAATCAATCTGTTCTCGGCCTGAAGCGTGACAGATCACTCGGTTCGAAGGATTCACCTCCCTAGAAGTGGAGAAGTATGGCACAAAATGAATCCCTTCCTCGTTCGCTATCTCAACCATTCCACCTCATGAAATTAATCCGGATTATCCCGAGACCTGTAGTCTTGGTCCATTATGCATGCATGGATGAGTTAATGGAATTGGAATGAATGCAATATGTTACACAATGCATCACCTTACCTGAAGTAAGGATTTTGTGCCTACAAGCACACTTTGCCAAGCCTGCTCGTTGGGGAAATTGGATTTTTACATCATCCCTAGCAAAGTTACTACATAACCCTCTTTTCACAGTGGATCAAAGGGAATAATGTGGACTCTTCCAACCAAAAATGCGGACCATGTAAATATGGTTTTTGGTTGATATATCGACACAATGGTCACATGTCTGTCCACATACACATTGCTGCTAAACTCCTGGCCAATTCTTACTTAAGGGCTCACCACCCTAATTATCCCATAAAGTCTAGAAAACTGGATAATGCCGGAGAGTTTATATCGAACAGTATTCGATAAGTATTGCATGTTTTTTTGGGCTTGAAATTGAACATTGAATTCCCCATGTTCAACCCCCAAAACAGCCTCGCAGAAGCGATCATAAAGCGCATTATCAATTTATCGCCCGGACCTTGGTGAACGCACCAAGCTTTCGGTTTCTGCCTAGGGCTATGCAATCTTGTATGCAGCCATGTTGGTCCGCCTGAGGCCCATTGCTACCCGATACTTTATAGCGTTACAATTGGTTACTGGGTACGAACCTGATGTTTCGTATTTACGCATTTTTTGGGTATGCACCTTTTGCCATATTGCGCCGCCGCAATGTACCAATATGGGTCCTCAAAGAAGGATGTGAATCTTTGTCGATTGTGATTCTCCTTCAAATTAGCTCTTTAGAGCCCTTGCACGCGATCTCTTTACCGCCATTTTGCGGATTGTCACTTCGATGAGACAGTCTTCCCGCCGTTAGGGGGAGATAAGAACGTCAACGTTCCTGAAGAACGGCGCGAATTATCGTGGATGTCCCCACTATGTCTCATCTCGATCCCCATATTCTAGATTTCAGAGTATTGCTCCAGACGCTTTCTCTTATCTAGATAAAGTGACGAGATCACATATACCAGCTGCAAACATGCCTGCAAGGATAGACGTACCTAACGGACGTCGAGTTAACATCCCCGAAGGGTGTGCCGCCCCTGAAGGACGGTTGGCCGCCCCTGTTGGACGGCCCGGTACGCCGACGGCTAGCCAATCAATCTGTTCTCGGCCTGAAGCGCGACAGATCACTCGGTTCGAAGGATTCACCTCCCTAGAAGTGGAGAAGTATGGCACAAAATGAATCCCTTCCTCGTTCGCTATCTCAACCATTCCACCTCATGAAATTAATCCGGATTATCCCGAGACCTGTAGTCTTGGTCCATTATGCATGCATGGATGAGTTAATGGAATTGGAATGAGATTATCATCGATGATATTCACGTATATGGTAGCTACCCGAAATAGTGAAAAGCGACGATATCGAACTATGTTCCGTTGATGAATGTCGACGTAGAACTGATTGGTCAAACTGGAAACTAGCAATCCAGGTCGAACTTGATTCACTTGCGAAACGTAAAGTGTTTGGGCCTGTAGTTCCTACACTGCCACATGTGAAGCCCGTTGGCTACAAGTGGGTTTTTGAAGTAAGGATTTTGTGCCTACAAGCACACTTTGCCAAGCCTGCTCGTTGGGGAAATTGGATTTTTACATCATCCCTAGCAAAGTTACTACATAACCCTCTTTTCACAGTGGATCAAAGGGAATAAATGTGGACTCTTCCAACCAAAAATGCGGACCATGTAAATATGGTTTTTGGTTGATATATCGACACAATGGTCACATGTCTGTCCACATACACATTGCTGCTAAACTCCTGGCCAATTCTTACTTAAGGGCTCACCACCCTAATTATCCCATAAAGTCTAGAAGACTGGATAATGCTGGAGAGTTTATATCGAACAGCATTCGATAAGTATTGCATGTTTTTTTGGGCTTGAAATTGAACATTGAATTCCCCATGTTCAACCCCCAAAACAGCCTCGCAGAAGCGATCATAAAGCGCATTATCAATTGATCGCCCGGACCTTGGTGAACGCACCAAGCTTTCGGTTTCTGCCTAGGGCTATGCAATCTTGTATGCAGCCATGTTGGTCCGCCTGAGGCCCATTGCTACCCGATACTTTATAGCGTTACAATTGGTTACTGGGTACGAACCTGACGTTTCGTATTTACGTATTTTTGGGTATGCACCTTCTGCCATATTGCGCCGCCGCAATGTACCAATATGGGTCCTCAAAGAAGGATGTGAATCTTTGTCGATTGTGATTCTCCTTCGAATTAGCTCTTTAGAGCCCTTGCACGCGATCTCTTTACCGCCATTTTGCGGATTGTCACTTCGATGAGACAGTCTTCCCGCCGTTAGGGGGAGATAAGAACGTCAACGTTCCTGAAGAACGGCGCGAATTATCGTGGACGTCCCCACTATGTCTCATCTCGATCCCCATATTCTAGATTCCAGAGTATTGCTCCAGACGCTTTCTCTGATCTAGATAAAGTGACGAGATCATATATACCAGCTGCAAACATGCCTGCAAGGATAGACGTACCTAACGGACGTCGAGTCAACATCCCTGAAGGGTGTGCTGCCCCTGAAGGACGGTTTGGCCGCCCCTGTTGGATGGCCTGGTACGCCGACGGCTAGCCAATCAATCTGTTCTCGGCTTGAAGCGCGACAGATCATTCAGTTCGAAGGATTCACCTCCCTAGAAGTGGAGAAGTATGGCACAAAATGAATCCCTTCCTCGTTCGCTATCTCAACCATTCCACCTCATGAAATTAATCCGGATTATCCCGAGACCTGTAGTCTTGGTCCATTATGCATGCATGGATGAGTTAATGGAATTGGAATGAGATTATCATCGATGATATTCACGTATATGGTAGCTACCCGAAAATAGTGAAAAGCGACGATATCGAACTGCGTTCCGTTGATGAATGTCGACGTAGAACTGATTGGTCAAACTGGAAACTAGCAATCCAGGTCGAACTTGATTCACTTGCGAAACGTAAAGTGTTTGGGCCTGTAGTTCCTACACTTCCACATGTGAAGCCCGTTGGCTACAAGTGGGTTTTCGTAAGGAAGCGTAATGAGAAGAATGAAATAGTGCAATACGAAGCACGCCTTGTGGCGCAAGGTTTCTCTCAACGCCCTGGGATTGATTACGAGGAGACTTATTCCCCCGTAATGGACGTCATAACGTTCCGCTACCTTATCAGTTTGGTAGTTTTTCCGAAAAACTGAATATGCAGCTTATGTACGTGGTTGTAACGTATCTATAGGGATCTTGATACGGAAATATATGTGAAAGTTCCCGAAGAACTTATTGACTGATTCAAATAGTTCTAGACCACAGAACACCCTCTAAATTGAATTGAGGCTTTCACTTTACGGGTTGGAACAATCCGAGCGGATGTGGTATACCCGTTTAAGTGAATATTTGATCAGTTAGGGATATGTGAATAAACTATGTCCCTGCGTGTACAAAACCGAATTTGCAAGAGTTGCAGTCTATGTCGATGACATAAATCTCACTTAGACTCTGAAAGAGCTTGAGAAAACTGCCTCGCACCTGAAGTCGGAATTTGAGATGAAATATCTTGGGAAAACTCGTTTATGTCTCGACCCGAAGTTTCGAGCAAAGTTCAGTTGGTATTCTGGTCCACCAATCGAACTACACCCAGAAGGTGTTGCCTTTGAGTACACCCATGACCGTTCATACGCTAGATGCAAATGAGATCCTTGAAAAGGTTGTGGAACTTGAAGTTCTATATCTAAGTTCAATTAGCGCTTTATTGTACTTAGCTCATTGCATTATGCATGACATCTCATTCGTTGTTGATCTTTTGGTAAGATACAACACTGCGCCTACACGCTACCACCAAATAGGTGTTAAAGACGTTTTTCCGTTACTACGGATTTGGGCTTATTCTATCCCTACGCATCTCAGAATTAACCGCAACCCCTTGGTTATCAGAATGATGCTTACCTTGTGGGATACGCTGACACAGACTATTCGTCTGTTCCGCACAAGGCACGTTTCCAAACGGATTATGTCTTTACCGTTAGGAACACCGCAATATCTTGGAGGTCAACCAAATAGACCTTAGTTGCGACGTCTTCGAGCTCATCGCCATACACGAAGCCACCTGTGTACATGGGAGCATATTCGAAGAACTTGTAATTCTTCATCCTTCGTTGAGTTCCAACAACGATCTATGAAGACAACGCCGCATGTATCGACCAGACCATAACCTGATACATCCAAGAAGTCAACACCAAGCATATTGCGTCTACATCACATCAGCATGAGCATCAGAAGATTGAAGTCAAGCATATCTGATCCGAAGACAACCTTGCCGACCTCTTCACGAAGTCATTGCCGAAGAAGCTTGTTCGAGGATTTGGTATGTGCAAATTTTCTCATTTGCTACGCTTGTAGTTCTCAGGGGGAGTTTCGTCGAACTCAAGGGGAGTATCCTGAAGTATACTCACTTGACCTTAATGTACTCTTTTTCCCTACGATCTGGATCATTTTTCCCATTGGGTTTTTGTTGCCTGACTAGGTTTTAACGAGGCACCCATTCTGGGCTGGTCATACCCTTGTGTGTTTTCTTACTACTTACGTCTTGAAGATGTTAAGTATCGACATTGCATTAACTCACTTTTCTCCTAGACTATGGGTTTTGTCCCGTCTTGGGTTTTACCATAGCCAGGTTTTGTGAGAGTTTTTATTCTTTTTATATGCAAGTTCCCTATATGAGACTCAAGTGTTCTCTACTGTGCCTACGAGACGACTTCATCAACTATCATCATCTTGAAGATCTGATGCGATATCTACTTGAGTATTTGCACACTCAAGGGGGAGTGTTGTAGATAATTTCTTTTTCTCACTTCCTCTCTTTCTCCCATTTTCTCTCTAAACTAAAACTCACCGACAAACCTAATCCTTGTTGGAATCACAAAACTACTCAAACCGTCGCCAAAATTCATACCAACGTGATCCTCTCGTCATTTTGGACGGACTCGTGATCTTGAATCTTCAAACTCGAACCCCTTGCTCAAACCGAAGTCGAACTAATAGGCGAATCGCTCATCGATTTTCTCTGCATAACCGACTCAAGGTAAGCTCGTAGACCATTGGGCCATTGGCTTGTTGGATTGAGTAGGTTCACTTCATATAGCACGTAAATTTTTGGTGCAGATTTAAGGAGAACGGAATTAGGTTTCGGCCTGCCAATTTCAGCTCCATTCCCCTACCACTTCTTTTCTCCTGCCTCAAATAGGTATAAAATATTCTACTCTCAATACCTTCAATTTGATATATGGCACGTCAATTTTGGACAAAGAATGAAGAAGATACGAATTTTGAAGTTTGGATTAATTTTTAAAATTCTAAATTCCTAAAGGAACCAACGACGGCGGGACGGGCGGTCATACGTGAGTTCGACACCGGCGAGAGGAAGAGGAGGAATATTCCACATCTTAACGGAATATTCCTAACGGCAGGGAATATTCTAACGGCCAAGGTATATTCCGCTAATCCCAATCTGCCGACGCCGCCAGGGCGCGTGGCTGCGGGTCGACGCCGCCAGCCGCTATGGGGGTACGCCGCAGGCGCCGTCGCTGCGGGGACACGCCGCCAGCTGCGGGGACCACGTGCTGTACGCTGCGGGCGCATACGCGCGCTACGCGGTACACACGTGCTGGCCACAGGTGACACGCGGCCGTCGTTGCGAAACCATTCGCCGCTGGTACGCGCTGCGAATGGGTTTTCCGGCGCTGCGGGGGCGCGGTCCGGGGTTTCCGGCGCGCGTCGGCGCTGCGGCAGGCGCTGGGGTGAGGGGTTTCCGCTGGGTCGGTTTTTCATCGCTTCGCCGCTGGCATGGCGGATGATAAGATCGCTGGCGGATCGCTGGTGGTTTTCGCCCAATCGCTTTTCGAGTCTGCCACTACAATGATATTATTTTTGGGGGATTTTTCTATTGGCCCAATTTTAATTAATTATAGGGAAGTTCTAATTTATTCCTAACTTTAAATAGGTACTCCTCGGCCCGCACACGCAGGAGGGCAACACCAGTGAGATTTCACTCCGAATTGCAGTGGACTTTTGCTTTCTAAATGGTTTTTATGTTTGGAATTGATTATGAAAGTGATTTATACATGGTTTTAAATGGTTTCAAAGCATGTTTATTTATATATATTTATTTATAAATATATATGCGATACTTGATAAATGTTTACACAACCATAATCATTCTATTTATGGTAAATACATTTGGTAAATGGATTACTTTGGTGATTTGAGATGATTTATCAATTTTGTTCGTACATTATGAATTATCTTACACTATGATTTTACTTTGCATAAATACATGGAAAAGATATTGATATGAGATTTGGGAATTATTATTTATGCTTTATTGATTTAAGGATTTATGAAAGGGGATTTTGGCTCCTATATCGGCACATCGTGAGTATGGCGTATGTTTTCAAACACACTAGGTATGCTTTCACTACGCTGTAGTACCTGCTCTTTACGGCCATAGGACAAGTCTCACATGTCTGGGGTCACACGACCGCACCTGTGGGTATTGTCCGTAAATAAATTTTAGTGCAAGCTGTCTTAATGCTTATTGTTGTTTATGGGGAAAAGGCCCTAATCGCGTATGACTTCTGGGGTGTGACGCGTGTCATGCGCAAGTGCTTATAATATGTGTGGTACTAGAGTACAAAATAGTGGATAATGTAGTGCTTGTACGGATTGAGAGGTCGCTCTCAACCCGTATATGGGTGATCGCGCATATAATTCTTCGTGTTGGTTTTCCCATATTATATATATATATATATATATGCTGGGACGGAACTATGAACTGTGGATTTATGTTATTATACCTTTTCATATGTTTTCGTATAATGTTAAAGTATCATTTGAACTATACTACGATGGTATATTTCTTACAAAATGGTATTAGTTTTCTCAAACAAGTTAATATAAGAAAAGAGAAAGGTTTGTGGAAAACTTTATTTTTGTCCACCACGCTTTGTTTTTGCGCCCTTCAGACATGTTGGAGACAGCATCCGGGCGCAGGTCGAGACTTCTACGTGCGCCTTCGACGATATCCCAACCATGTAGGGATTTATCTTTCTATTATTCAAAGCTTCTCTATAATAATATCCATCCTCGTTATGGATAGAGATTTTAGGAACTCGACTCACTTTTTATATTTTCCACGTATTCAAATTAGTACGCTCGAACCATATGCATATTGGACATTGAATTCGTTAACGCGACATAATTTAATTTCATTTTCACAAGTGTTGTCATGCATTTAATGGCTTCGTCACTTCCGAGTGTCGGCTGACGATGCACTCCCAGATCCACGTGGCATCGAGGTGGGGTGGCCACTTGGCATCGAGCAGGTTCAGAGAATTCCCAGACAAAAACACTTAGTGTGCTGGCCATTCTTGTACTGAGTATCTCAAGTGGTTTCTTCTCCAAGCAGAGCTATGCCACCGACGACACTCGTATTTGACCGACTTAGCCCACTGGGGCAAGTCATTGCTAACGCAAACAAAGTGCAAGAGGCCGATTTTCCGAGATTGCACGTGGTTTAGGTGGTATGGAACTTGAGGGTGCATACGGGTGAGACAGCCGAGCTATGGCTTGAGAAGGTAGAGAAGACCTTCCGCAGCATGAATTGTCCTGAGGATCATTGAGTTACTGATGTACTCGCCTTCTTCCTCACCGGGAGTGCTAGTGAAGGTGGGACACCGAGGAAAGTACTTTTCCTCAGGGCACTCATGTTACTTGGGAGCAAGCTCAAACAGAGGTTCCGTATGCGATTTTTCACCTGAGTATCGAGTCAGAAGCAGGAGAGAGTTCTTGGATCCAAACAGTGGCACTATGACCGTATCCGAGATGGGACATGGCCATGAGCTCATGAGGTATTGCCTTCCAATGATGGAGAATAATGCAATGGGAGTTGGGCACTCCGCTTCATGAGGGTCGAGGCGTGACATCGTGATCATCACTGGGCCGACACCGGATGCACTAATTTACCGGGACAGGAGTCGAGCAAGACTTGTTTCAGCAATATGGTTAGCGATTATGCTGTGTGCATCAAGATGGTGACGGGGACGCCGCGAGGGGAAATTTTCGTTGGCGGTCCGAGGAAGCAACAGTGGCTTCAAGAAGAGCGGCCGAGTTTCAGTTTTTCTCTCGGTGGAGGTTCGAACTCGTGCCCTCGAGACCGCCGAGGACGACGGGTAACTCATGACTTCACGGTTCACCACCGATCGACCTTTCAGGGGCGTTGTAATCGGCGACATTTTGGTCCTTTGTCGTATTCCCGTGACGGTGGTTGCCATAATTGAGGAGCGATGGATCATTAAGGCCAGAGTGCTCACTACTAAGAGCGGTGGTATAGCGGAGTCAGGACTTGCTGTAGACTCGACTGTGAGTGGTGGTAGTCGCCGAGTGGGACAAGTAATCGTGGGCAGAATGGAGGTGCTATGTCTAGCGGTAGTACCTTGCATTTCAGTCATGTGAACTGCAAGGGTCTCGCTCCCGTAGGGGACGCGAGGAGGCTTCGCATCGAGGTCGTAAGGAGGCCGTGCACATGGCAAGTAGGCTCACAATCTATCTCAGCAGGAGGCTCGAGCGAGTCCAGGAGTTATCATGGGTAATGCTTAAAAGTTTCGATTATCATGCTAGAATTTTAATTGATCCTGTACACATTCCGTGGATTTCCCCCCTATGTTTGCTAAGAAAGTAAATCCCCAACCCTCACCTCTTGAGTGTGATACATGCTCCTGCTTATGCTTACTAGTGCCGTCTGAAGGGGAATTTAGGGATTGTCCAATTTTCGCTGGCTTACTTAACTCATGGAGGCGACCATTCCCTTAAACATCGCGACTTTATATTATTCTCGTATGATTGCTATCCGGGTTATCATGCCATCGCGGATTGTCGTGACCAAAGTGGTCATATTCCAAATACCGGTAAAACCTGGGCTGCTTTCTCAAGCGAGAGAAGAGTTTTGCGTAACTGCCCCGATTTCATCACTCGTGGCGAAGAAGTTGCTGCGGCATGGTTGTCGTGGGCATTGCCCATGTGGTGATGAAGGAAGATTCCTCTACCCAGTGGTCGATGCTCATATGGTCAATGAATATCCCGACGTCTTTTCCCGAGGACTTGCCTCGGTTTAGCTCTTATTGCAGAGACGAGTTTACATTGATCTCGATACTGCACGATCCTATTTCCCGAGCGTCAGACGTATGGCTCCACTGACCGAGGGGAGTTAAAACCCAACTTCGGGGAGTTAGTTGATAAGGTTGGTCTAACTGGTACTTCACCTTAAAAATTCCTATATTGTTTGTTAAGAAGAAGCATGGGAGTATATGCTCATGCATAGACCATGTGCAACTCACCTGGGGTGACTTCGCGGAAGAACCGCATTCATCGCTTCTGGATTGATGAATCGTTTGATCACCATGGGTGCACGAAGCTTTTCCAAGATTGACCACATCCGATATCATCAATTGCGATCCAAGGATGATGTGCCTAGCAGACTCCGCCTTCCGAATCGAGATATGGACATTTATGAGCTTCGTGATGCCGCTTCGATCGACTAATGCTCCAAATTTTCGCATTTATGGATTTGATGAACAGTAGTATTCGACCGTATTTGGACCGACGAGATTGTGTTCATCGACGATATCTCCTGATTTATCTCAGAGTACAGGACCGAGCATGGGGAACATCCTCGAGGATTGTTTTCGAGAGTTTTATGACACCGCCTGCACGCTGTCTCGCAAGTGTGAGTTTTTTGGCCAGATAGTACTTCCGCCTGGGGCATGTGATTCGCCGAGGGCATTTTTGTGGACCGTGCTGGTGGATAAGGTAGAATCGGGAGCACTGACCAACGAATCGAGGTGAGAAGGGGTTTGGCAGTTACTACCACAATGTTAGCAGACTTCATCTATAGCCTGACTCTTACCAAACTCTCACCAGAAGGATGTTGTCCATTTGGATGACAATTTGTGAGCGGAGTTTCCAGACTTAAACATCACCCTTTACTCATGCACCTATGTTATGCCTCCCAATGAGAATGGTGAATTTGATATCTGCTACTGCATGCTTCGCTGTACGGTTTGGGATGTGTGCTGATGCAACATGGTAAGGTCATCGCCATGCATCCGCACAACTCAAACTAAGACGAAATGAATTATCCTACTCATGACCTCGGAGTTAATGCTGGTCTTTCGGCTGAAGATTTGGAGACATTATCCGATAGGAGACTTGTTTCGCATCTTCACTTCCACCACAAGAGTCTCAAGTATATCTTTTACGCAGAGTGAGTTGAATGGAGACAGAGGAGATGGATGGAGTTGATCGCTGACTATAATTGCACCATCATTACCATCCGGTAAGGCGAATGTAAGTGGCCACGACGCTTGAGTCGGAAATCCCATGGGCAAAGCCAGAATGATTAGAGCGACCTGCTATCTGATGTTGGGTGAGTTGAGGAGCACGGGAAGCATCTTAATGTGGATAATCATGGAGCGCTGTTGGCTCATTTCCAAAGTTAGGTCTCTGCTTTGGTGGATAAAGTTCTATAGGCCTGTGGATTGATTCTCGAGTGTATACAAATTTTAAGGAGGAAGTTCTTGGCGGTGTGAGACAGTGATTATGTGATCAGGAGATGGAGTACTGATGTTGGGTAGTCGATTATTCACTCCAAAGGTGATATGGATTGAAGAGGGAAACTTAGACGAGGCACACACATTTCTCGCTATGCTGTGATCCCAGTACGAAATGTACCGTACTCCATCCACTACTACTATTGGACAGGATGAAGAAGGATACGCTGCCTATGTGAGTCGTTGTTTCCACTTGTCGGCCAAGTGAAGTGAGAGACAGAACCTTTCGGGGTTGTCGCAGGCTTCCTATTCTAGTGTGTGTGGAAATGGGAGAATGTTACCATGATTTCTGTGGTTTGGGTTACCGCCTCACCGAGGTGGGCGGTGACGGTATTTGGGGCACGTCGACCGACCGAGCCAAGACAAAGCCTCATTTCTGCCAATCCGTCAGATTACCAAATGAATAAGTTGGCGAAGATGTTCATTGACTGATTGTTAAACTTCAGGCACTAGCTTTCATCAGTATCGACAGAGATTCAGGTTCACTTCAAGTTTTTGGGATGCATTTTCAGGAGGCTATGGGAACGAAACTTCAGATAAAGATGTGCTTTCCACCCACGACAGATGGTCGGCCTGAGAAGACGATCTTAATTCTGGAGGACATGTTGGAGAGTTTCGGGGTCCTTCAACCTGGGGAAGTTGGGATGATCACTTACGTTGATTGAGTTTGCATGCTACCGCTTTCACTCTAGTATCAGTATGGCACCGTATGAGGAAGTTGTATGAGAAGGCGTAGAACCCCATCGGTTGGACTGCTAGGAGCGAGCACTGAGGGCCTGCACTGGTAGATGACACTATGGAAGTTCAGGATACGCACTCAAGGCGGCCTGTGATAGACAGAAGAGTACAGCATGGTGCACTTAAGGACCGCGAGTAAGGCTGGTGACTTTCAGGTTCGAGATTGTCGCCCGAAGTGGTGTTGTGAGATTTTCAGAACGGGTGTTTCGAGTCCCCCGTACATTGGTCCTTATGAGATTGTATGCCAGACATGCTAGCTTGCTTATCGTTTGGCCTTGCCACGTGAGTTATCTCGGCACATGATGCCCCATGTTTCCTATGTCGAGGAAGACAGACCGCACCCAGTCTCATGTACTTCAAATTCAAGAACCTTTGCGCTGGATGAGAGGCTTGAGCACAGAGAAACTCGGTGGAGATTTTGGACAGAAAAGGAGGCTCGAGTGGAACAAGGTGATACCTCAACCAAAAATGCGGACCATGTAAATATGGTTTTTGGTTGATATATCGACACAATGGTCACATGTCTGTCCACATACACATTGCTGCTAAACTCCTGGCCAATTCTTACTTAAGGGCTCACCACCCTAATTATCCCATAAAGTCTAGAAGACTGGATAATGCCGGAGAGTTTATATCGAACAGTATTCGATAAGTATTGCATGTTTTTTTGGGCTTGAAATTGAACATTGAATTCCCCATGTTCAACCCCCAAAACAGCCTCGCAGAAGCGATCACAAAGCGCATTATCAATTGATCGCCCGGACCTTGGTGAACGCACCAAGCTTTCGGTTTCTGCCTAGGGCTATGCAATCTTATATGCAGCCATGTTGGTCCGCCTGAGGCCCATTGCTACCCGATACTTTATAGCGTTACAATTGGTTACTGGGTACGAACCTGATGTTTCGTATTTACGCATTTTTGGGTATGCACATTCTGCCATATTGCGCCGCCGCAATGTACCAATATGGGTCCTCAAAGAAGGATGTGAATCTTTGTCGATTACGATTCTCCTTCGAATTAGCTCTTTAGAGCCCTTGCACGCGATCTCTTTACCGCCATTTTGCGGATTGTCACTTCGATGAGACAGTCTTCCCGCCGTTAGGGGGAGATAAGAACGTCAACGTTCCTGAAGAACGGCGCGAATTATCGTGGACGTCCCCACTATGTCTCATCTCGATCCCCATATTCTAGATTTCAGAGTATTGCTCCAGACGCTCTCTCTTATCTAGATAAAGTGACGAGATCATATATACCAGCTGCAAACATGCCTGCAAGGATAGACGTACCTAACGGACGTCGAGTCAACATCCCCGAAGGGTGTGCCGCCCCTGAAGGACAGTTTGGCCGCCCCTGTTGGACGGCCTGGTACACCGACGGCTAGCCAATCAATCTGTTCTCGGCCTGAAGCGCGACAGATCACTCGGTTTGAAGGATTCACCTCCCTAGAAGTGGAGAAGTATGGCACAAAATGAATCCCTTCCTCGTTCGCTATCTCAACCATTCCACCTCATGAAATTAATCCGGATTATCCCGAGACCTGTAGTCTTGGTCCATTATGCATGCATGGATGAGTTAATGGAATTGGAATGAGATTATCATCGATGATATTCACGTATATGGTAGCTACCCGAAATAGTGAAAAGCGACGATATCGAACTGCGTTCCATTGATGAATGTCGACGTAGAACTGATTGGTCAAATTGGAAACTAGAAATCCAGGTCGAACTTGATTCACTTGCGAAACGTAAAGTGTTTGGGCCTGTAGTTCCTACACTTCCACATGTGAAGCCCGTTGGCTACAAGTGGGTTTTCGTAAGGAAGCGTAATGAGAAGAATGAAATAGTGCGATACGAAGCACGCCTTGTGGCGCAAGGTTTCTCTCAACGCCCTGGGATTGATTACGAGGAGACTTATTCCCCCGTAATGGACGTCATAACGTTCCACTACCTTATCAGTTTGGTAGTTTCCGAAAAACTGAATATGCAGCTTATGTACGTGGTTGTAACATATCTATAGGGATCTTGATACGGAAATATATGTGAAAGTTCCTAAATATGGTTTTTGGTTGATATATCGACACAATGGTCACATGTCTGTCCACATACACATTGCTGCTAAACTCCTGGCCAATTCTTACTTAAGGGCTCACCACCCTAATTATCCCATAAAGTCTAGAAGACTGGATAATGCCGGAGAGTTTATATCGAACAGTATTCGATAAGTATTGCATGTTTTTTGGGCTTGAAATTGAACATTGAATTCCCCATGTTCAACCCCCAAAACAGCCTCGCAGAAGCGATCATAAAGCGCATTATCAATTGATCGCCCGGACCTTGGTGAACGCACCAAGCTTTCGGTTTCTGCCTAGGGCTATGCAATCTTGTATGCAGCCATGTTGGTCCGCCTGAGGCCCATTGCTACCCGATACTTTATAGCGTTACAATTGGTTACTGGGTACGAACCTGACGTTTCGTATTTACGCATTTTTGGGTATGCACATTCTGCCATATTGCGCCGCCGCAATGTACCAATATGGGTTCTCAATGAAGGATGTGAATCTTTGTCGATTGTGATTCTCCTTGAAATTAGCTCTTTAGAGCCCTTGCACGCGATCTCTTTACCGCCATTTTGCGGATTGTCACTTCGATGAGACAGTCTTCCCGCCGTTAGGGGGAGATAAGAACGTCAACGTTCCTGAAGAACGGCGCGAATTATCGTGGACGTCCCCACTATGTCTCATCTCGATCCCATATTCTAGATTTCAGAGTATTGCTCCAGACGCTCTCTCTGATCTAGATAAAGTGACGAGATCACATATACCAGCTGCAAACATGCCTGCAAGGATAGACGTACCTAACGGACGTCGAGTCAACATCCCCGAAGGGTGTGCCGCCCCTGAAGGATGGTTTGGCCGCCCCTGTTGGACAGCCTGGTACGCCGACGGCTAGCCAATCAATCTGTTCTCGGCCTGAAGCGCGACAGATCATTCAGTTCGAAGGATTCACCTCCCTAGAAGTGGAGAAGTATGGCACAAAAATGAATCCCTTCCTCGTTCGCTATCTCAACCATTCCACCTCATGAAATTAATCCGGATTATCCCGAGACCTGTAGTCTTGGTCCATTATGCATGCATGGATGAGTAAATGGAATTGGAATGAGATTATCATCGATGATATTCACGTATATGGTAGCTACCCAAAATAGTGAAAAGCGACGATATCGAACTGTGTTCCGTTGATGAATGTCGACGTAGAATTGATTGGTTAAACTGGAAACTAGCAATCCAGGTCGAACTTGATTCACTTGCGAAACGTAAAGTGTTTGGGCCTGTAGTTCCTACACTTCCACATGTGACGCCCGTTGGCTACAAGTGGGTTTTCGTAAGGAAGCGAAATGAGAAGAATGAAATAGTGCAATACGAAGCACGCCTTGTGGCGCAAGGTTTCTCTCAACGCCCTGGGATTGATTACGAGGAGACTTCATAACGTTCCACTACCTTATCAGTTTGGTAGTTTCCGAAAAACTGAATATGCAGCTTATGTACGTGGTTGTAACGTATCTATAGGGATCTTGATACGGAAATATATGTGAAAGTTCCCGAAGAACTTATAGACTAATCCAAATAGTTCTAGACCACAGAACACCCTCTCTATTAAATTAAGGCTTTCACTTTACGGATTGGAACAATCCGAGCAGATGTGGTATACCCGTTTAAGTGAATATTTGATCAGTTAGGGATATGTGAATAAACTATGCCCCTGCGTGTACAAAACCGAATTTGCAAGAGTTGCAGTCTATGTCGATGACATAAATCTCACTTAGACTCTGGAAGAGCTTGAGAAAACTGCCTCGCACCTGAAGTCGGAATTTGAGATGAAAGATCTTGGGAAAACTCGTTTATGTCTCGACTCGAAGTTTCGAGCAAAGTTCAGATGGTATTCTGGTCCACCAATCGAACTACACCCAGAAGGTGTTGCTTTTGAGTACACCCATGAACATTCATACGCTAGATGCAAATGAGATCCTTGAAAAGGTTGTGGAACTTGAAGTTCTATATCTAAGTTCAATTAGCGCTTTATTGTACTTAGCTCATTGCATTATGCATGACATCTCATTCGTTGTTGATCTTTTGGTAAGATACAACACTGCGCCTACACGCTACCACCAAATAGGTGTTAAAGACGTTTTTCCGTTACTACGGATTTGGGCTTATTCTATCCCTGCGCATCTCAGAATTAACCACAACCCCTTGGTTATCAGAATGATGCTTACCTTGTGGGATACGCTGACACAGACTATCCGTCTGTTCCGCACAAGGCACGTTTCCAAACGGATTATGTCTTTACCGTTAGGAACACCGCAATATCTTGGAGGTCAACCAAATAGACCTTAGTTGCGACGTCTTCGAGCTCATCGCCATACACGAAGCCACCCGTGTACATGGGAGCATATTCGAAGCACTTGTAATTCTTCATCCTTCGTTGAGTTCCAACAACGATCTATGAAGACAACGCCGTATGTATCGACCAGACCATAACATGATACATCCAAGAAGTCAACACCAAGCATATTGCGTCTACATTACATTAGCATGAGCATCAGAAGATTGAAGTCAAGCATATCTGATCCGAAGACAACCTTGCCGACCTCTTCACGAAGTCATTGCCGAAGAAGCTTGTTCGAGGATTTGGTATGTGCAAATTTTCTCATTTGCTACGCTTGTAGTTCTCAGGGGGAGTTTCGTCGAACTCAGGGGGAGTATCCTGAAGTATACTCGCTTGACCTTAATGTACTCTTTTTCCCTACGATCAGGATCATTTTTCCCATTGGGTTTTTGTTGCCTGACTAGGTTTTAACGAGGCACCCATTCTGGGCTGGTCATACTCTTGTGTGTTTTCTTACTACTTACGTCTTGAAGATGTTAAGTATCGACATTGCATTAACTCACTTTTCTCTTAGACTATGGGTTTTGTCCCGTCTTGGGTTTTACCATAGCCAGGTTTTGTGAGAGTTTTTATTCTTTTTATATGCAAGTTCCCTATATGAGACTCGAGTGTTCTCTACTGTGCCTACGAGACGACTTCATCAACTATCATCCTGAAGATCTGATGCGATATCTACTTGAGTATTTGCACACTCAAGGGGGAGTGTTGTAGATAA
>JAEHOF010000010.1:77159-124271 GCA_018257905.1 Gillenia trifoliata | reverse complement strand
AAAAATGCGGACCATGTAAATATGGTTTTTGGTTGATATATCGACACAATGGTCACATGTCTGTCCACATACACATTGCTGCTAAACTCCTGGCCAATTCTTACTTAAGGGCTCACCACCCTAATTATCCCATAAAGTCTAGAAGACTGGATAATGCCAGAGAGTTTATATCGAACAGTATTCGATAAGTATTGCATGTTTTTGGGCTTGAAATTGAACATTGAATTCCCCATGTTCAACCCCCAAATAGCCTCGCAGAAGCGATCATAAAGCGCATTATCAATTGATCGCCCGGACCTTGGTGAACGCACCAAGCTTTCGGTTACTGCCTAGGGCTATGCAATCTTGTATGCAGCCATGTTGGTCCGCCTGAGGCCCATTGCTACCCGATACTTTATAGCGTTACAATTGGTTACTGGGTACAAACCTGATGTTTCGTATTTACGCATTTTTGGGTATGCACCTTCTGCCATATTGCGCCGTCGCAATGTACCAATATGGGTCCTCAAAGAAGGATGTGAATCTTTGTCGATTACGATTCTCCTTCGAATTAGCTCTTTAGAGCCCTTGCACGCGATCTCTTTACCGCCATTTTGCGGATTGTCACTTCGATGAGACAGTCTTCCCGCTGTTAGGGGGAGATAAGAACGTCAACGTTCCTGAAGAACGACGCGAATTATCGTGGACGTCCCCACTATGTCTCATCTCGATCCCCATATTCTAGATTTCAGAGTATTGCTCCAGACGCTTTCTCTTATCTAGATAAAGTGACGAGATCACATATACCAGCTGCAAACATGCCTGCAAGGATAGACGTACCTAAAGGACGTCGAGTCAACATCCTCGAAGGGTGTGCCGCCCCTGAAGGACGGTTTGGCCGCCCCTGTTGGACGGCCTGGTACGCCGACGGCTAGCCAATCAATCTGTTCTCGGCCTGAAGCGCGACAGATCACTCAGTTCGAAGGATTCACCTCCCTAGAAGTGGAGAAGTATGGCACAAAATGAATCCCTTCCTCGTTCGCTATCTCAACCATTCCACCTCATGAAATTAATCCGGATTATCCCGAGACCTGTAGTCTTGGTCCATTATGCATGCATGGATGAGTTATGGAATTGGAATGAGATTATCATCGATGATATTCACGTATATGGTAGCTACCCGAAATAGTGAAAAGCGACGATATCGAACTGCGTTCCGTTGATGAATGTCGACGTAGAACTGATTGGTCAAATTGGAAACTAGCAATCCAGGTCGAACTTGATTCACTTGCGAAACGTAAAGTGTTTTGGGCCTGTAGTTCCTACACTTCCACATGTGAAGCCCGTTTGCTACAAGTGGGTTTTCGTAAGGAATCGAAATGAGAAGAATGAAATAGTGCAATACGAAGCACGCCTTGTGGCGCAAGGTTTCTCTCAAACACCCTGAGATTGATTACGAGGTGACTTATTTCCCCCGTAATGGACGTCATAACGTTCCACTACCTTATCAGTTTGGTAGTTTCCGAAAAACTGAATATGCAGCTTATGTACGTGGTTGTAACGTATCTATAGGGATCTTGATACGGAAATATATGTGAAAGTTCCCGAAGAGCTTGATCCAAATAGTTCTAGACCACAGAACACCCTCTCTATTGAATTGAGGCATTTCACTTTACGGATTGGAACAATCCGAGCGGATGTGGTATACCCGTTTAAGTGAATATTTGATCAGTTAGGGATATGTGAATAAACTATGCCCCTGCGTGTACAAAACCGAATTTGCAAGAGTTGCAGTCTATGTCGATGACATAAATCTCACTTAGACTCTAGAAGAGCTTGAGAAAACTGCCTCGCACCTGAAGTCGGAATTTGAGATGAAAGATCTTGGGAAAACTCGTTTATGTCTCGACTCGAAGTTTCGGGCAAAAGTTTAGATGGTATTCTGGTCCACCAATCGAACTACACCCAGAAGGTGTTGCCTTTGAGTACACCCATGACCGTTCATACGCTAGATGCAAATGAGATCCTTGAAAAGGTTGTGGAACTTGAAGTTCTATATCTAAGTTCAATTAGCGCTTTATTGTACTTAGCTCATTGCATTATGCATGACATCTCATTCGTTGTTGATCTTTTGGTAAGATACAACACTGCGCCTACACGCTACCACCAAATAGGTGTTAAAGACGTTTTTCCGTTACTACGGATTTGGGCTTATTCTATCCCTGCGCATCTCAGAATTAACCACAACCCCTTGGTTATTAGAATGATGCTTACCTTGTGGGATACGCTGACACAGATTATCCGTCTGTTCCGCACAAGGCACGTTTCCAAACGGATTATGTCTTTACCGTTAGGAACACCGCAATATCTTGGAGGTCA
Source organism: Gillenia trifoliata (assembly GCA_018257905.1). Lineage (NCBI taxonomy): Eukaryota > Viridiplantae > Streptophyta > Magnoliopsida > Rosales > Rosaceae > Gillenia > Gillenia trifoliata. The sequence goes on along the minus strand of JAEHOF010000010.1, from coordinate 121,913 downwards.
ACCAAATAGACCTTAGTTGCGACGTCTTCGAGCTCATCGCCATACACGAAGCCACACGTGTACATGGGAGCATATTCGAAGTACTTTGTAATTCTTCATCCTTTGTTGAGTTCCAACAACGATCTATGAAGACAACGTCGTATGTATCGACCAGACCATAACCTGATACATCCAAGAAGTCAACACCAAGCATATTGCGTCTACATCATATCAGCATGAGCATCAGAAGATTGAAGTCAAGCATATCTGATCCGAAGACAACCTTGCCGACCTCTTCACGAAGTCATTGCCGAAGAAGCTTGTTCGAGGATTTGGTATGTGCAAATTTTCTCATTTGCTACGCTTGTAGTTCTCAGGGGGAGTTTCGTCGAACTCAGGGGGAGTATCCTGAAGTATACTCACTTGACCTTAATGTACTCTTTTTCCCTACGATCAGGATCATTTTTCCCATTGGGTTTTTGTTGCCTGACTAGGTTTTAACGAGGCACCCATTCTGGGCTGGTCATACCCTTGTGTGTTTTCTTACTACTTACGTCTTGAAGATGTTAAGTATCGACATTGCATTAACTCACTTTTCTCCTAGACTATAGGTTTTGTCCCGTCTTGGGTTTTACCATAGCCAGGTTTTGTGAGAGTTTTATTCTTTTTATATGCAAGTTCCCTATATGAGACTCGAGTGTTCTCTACTGTGCCTGCGAGACGACTTCATCAACTATCATCATCTTGAAGATCTGATGCGATATCTACTAGAGTATTTGCACACTCAAGGGGGAGTGTTGTAGATAAAATATAACATTAAATGTGATTGTGTAAATCCTAGGTAGATATGGATTAAGAGCATTCCGTTCTGTAAGGGATTAGTATCCTATTGTACTTGTACTTCTATTACTATAAATAAAGAATTTTTGGTATGTGGAATGTGAATTACATATTCCACATACACTACACAATTTCACCAAATTCTCTCTATTCTTCTCTTGCACTTTTCCTTCACTAAAATCTGTCTAACATAAAAATCATTTTAAAATACTCAAAATAGTTTTACCCTCCTTTTTAGAATTTAATGAATTTTGTCATTTTCCATGTGCAAAAGACTTAGTAGCCAATTCTTTTCTAACTCAATGCTTCTCGTAATTTTTTATCTCCTGCTTCTGTACTCTTTTGTTTGTAATCGGTGATTTGACATGTTGTTAGAAATAGGTTTCCATCCACAATAAACTGTGTTAATATTATTGATGTGGTGTTTTTGTTAGTCGACATCATGCTGAACTCTTTTCATCATATATGAATTGTGTTCATTAACAGCTTAGGTACTGTAATTTGATCTTCAACAGCAGACATGGCTATATTTTTTTCTAGAAAAATAAAATGAACACAAATAAAATATAGATCCACCAAAAGTATTTGACATAAAAAGATAATTGGGATAAGTTGGATAAGTTGAAGATCTATTAATTGGAGACAAGTGGAACCAAATTGAGGTAAGGAGGCAATGCAAAGTGACATGCGACATGGAAATGAAGCGACACTGCTGTCTGCATTGTGCGTTGAGCAAGGAAGACAGCTTTAAAACTCTGTAATTTTCTCGAAACCCTAGGAAAGCTTTGCTACTCGGCATCGCTAGAGGGGAGACTATGAGCTTTTCTTGAGAGTCCTATTTAAGTGTTTTATCGACATCACCTCAGGATAGACGAGGAGGACAAGCAAGAGAGAGAGAGTAAAAGTCTTTTGAGCTTCTTGAAGGACATTTTCAAATTTCTCCTATATATATGAGTCCTTATTTTTGATTGATGCACATGTGTTGGATTAAAGAATAGTATTTTAGAGAAAAATATCAAGTGTTAGTTCAGAAAATGAATTCCAGGTAGCTCAAGTTCAGACTTTAAAGTGAGTTAGATGAGATTTATGAAAAGCTCGGACAATTATAGCTTGTAATGTTTTTTTAAATTATGAATAATAGTATATCATTTTATTTCTCACTGTTATTTTGTCTAGAAAAAATTCAGAAATTTTCACACCATCTTTTGAATGAAAGTGTTGTCGTTAATAATATTTGTAAGAAAACTCTAAGCATTTTCTCAAACAAGTCACTCTTATTCCATTGATTTATATGGCTCATCTTCTTCCATTGCTTCATATATGTGAAAATGCAAAGAGATATCTCCTTGGGAAACTTTTTTTGTGTTGGTAAGGAAGGATACAAGTCATTATTTTGAATAAAGTTAACCATTGAGGAAGAAGTCAAGAGTAAGACAAACCCCAAGATTCTCAGCCAAGCTGGTTTTGAAGAAACCTATATGCAGTATGCACATGGTGCTTGTCTGTTTAGATGAAGAAAGTGGGACTTTGTTCTTGACTTTTTTCAACTTCTGACAATATATTTTTTATTACTAAAACTAAACAATCCCACTGTAAAGTGGATTAAAAAATAAGACATCAATCATTAACAAACCCTATCTTCTTAAACTAAATTAGTCAAATGAACTTACACAGAAAACGAGTGACTGGACTTTAGCATTGCAATTTTAGTACGGCATTAGTGTTTAATCCAAATGGCATTAATTAAACAAATTTTGGCAATTATTTTAGCACAAAATACAAATGTTGGTCATTATTTAGTGTATGAATGCAGTGTATGTCTTTGTACCTAATCACTTTCTTGTACAGCCTTGCACTTTACAGGCTGACAATCCAATCATCAATCATGTTATTATATAATCCTCACGTTGTTTTGATATTATTAGTTGGCTATGGTTTTTATTCCATGGTTTCGTAAGGTTTGGTGAAGATCGTTGGTGTGAAGAAATTAACAAGATACAGAAAGGACTTGACTCTATATATGATTGCCATTGAACAATATGACTGCTCAAAACTTATATTTACTACACACATACTTATGTCTCTTTACATTTAGGAAGGATTACATATAATGTCGTCTACAGAAGAATTTTGTTTGACATTTACAAGTAAGGTGCAGCAAAGTCACACAGATTCCAAGTGTTTTTGAAAGGAAAAGCACCCTTAAATCAAAAGAAAATTGTGAAATTTACCCACATCACACAAAGCTCTTAAGATGGAGTCTCAATTAGATTAGATTAAGGATGATATATCACTTTGAAGAATCAGGCATGAACTCAAGAGAGGTTTGGTTATACATATGCATTCAATGTCATTATTTTTTAATGCATTTCACGTCATAGTTTTTATGTCTTTCTGACTAGTCTTTTTGTCTAATCAAATAAGTCTGCCTTATCCAAGCTGGCACGCAATTAAGAATACGTGGGTTCACTGACACTATTCAGACCCCGGGGTTTTTCCCCACCGTTGATCTTTAGAGATCTATTTTGCAGTGTGACTGCCCCTTGGGTGGTCTGATACTTTAAGGAAGTTTGGGTCTTCTTTGCAAGTTGGTTTTTTGCACAAATAGACATATCTAAAATCTGAGGGTGTTTTACAATATGGCTTCTCTCTATCCTGTGTTATAAACCAGCAGCAGAACAGTTTTCAAGTGCATTAAAATTCTTGTATCTTCCCCACAAATCACCGAAAAACTTGTTTGCATTGTTCATGTCTGAACAAAATATTCTTTTGGACATTAAGTGCTTTAAAGCTTTTTGCTCCCTCTCCGTTCATCTTCAAAAACAGTTGCAATCATATTTTTGTACATTAAATTCTTGTATCAACCACACAAATCGTTTGAAAACCTTGTTTGCATTGTTCATGGTCTAAACTTAATATTTCTACATCTTGTATAGACTTGTGTTTTTGGATTCACGTTGGTTCTTTCCTCAATTATTTTGAGCGGGAGAAAACTGACTGGTCAGATTTGAATCCACATTTGCATTTCATCTTTTACATCTTCATTCCATTTGCTTGGTTCATGACCCGATTTGGTGCCACAAGAAAGATGAGCTCGTAGAGACAAACTGCCCTCTCATTGAAGACCGAAGTGATTTCCATTTAGTGCTAAATGAGTTGCACAAGGTACAAGCTGCCCTCTGAACATGTCTAGGATTTGAGCTTGTTAGGTGTGACTGTATAGACCTTGTTCATTTACTGGTGGATAGGACTCCTTGGAGTCTCCCGGTTTTAGCCTAGTTTGGGGTTTTCGGGCACCAAATTGACGTGTGTTATTTGATTTATGAGATATGTTAAATACATGTTTATTGTATTAACTAGATGTGTTGTTCCACATTCAAGATTTGTGTGTTCTAATCAATTAAGTTTGATTCTTATATACGGAGTTTCTTGTGTTAACTGTCTTGTGTATCTAGTTGACTAGTGTTTCATTAGTCATATAGACAAGTTTGCGTTTGTTATAGGTTATTCCTTATGGTATCAATTTCGAAGTCATTTCTCTTTTATCGGCCAAATCATAATCTCACACATATTTAAAAATGACTTGACCCAAGCAAAAATAAAAATAAAGATTTATGTACATGTGTCAAATTATAATTTGTTTGTAAAGAAAAATAAGTTCTTACATGTAAAGGAGTCACACATTTTTTCTCCTAACAAAAAATTAAAACTACTTTATGATACAAAATTGTTCTCTTATCAAAGTCTAATATTATTATAAATTTCAATAACTAAAGACTTGAAGTTGATCATATTTTGAGAATTTTCTAAAGATAAAAAATTTCGATGTATTTTAGATTCAAATGTTAACTGACATGCAATATCTCAACCTTGTAGTTGCCGTTTCAATTTGTTTTTTTTTATTATGGTGCAGTACAACTAAAATCTTATTAAGGTAGGGTATTTTTGGCTTGTTTAGTTATTACCGTTCCAGAAATCCTGTCAACATGAGATTATATTTGATCTCTCTTTGCATCAAATTTTTGCATAATATACCTCTAGTCCGTATTTAAACCACATAATTAAATACCTCTTGTCAGGTGTACAATATTTCTAACTATAAATTATGTACAACCTCATTACCAAGATGCTATCAATCAACACTCAAGCCCGATCTCTAATTCATTTACCTCACCAGTAGACAACAAAAAATAAAAGGAAGAAGAAGAAATTAAACAATATGTATGAAGCTCAATTCATACCTCCAACACCCAGTATATTATTTTGGTACATACCTTGAAGCTAGTATACGTTACAGTTGAAAGTTTTGATATTAACAACAATATGGTAGCACGCCAGAATGTGTGCCCACTGCACTAAATAAAACGTTTTACACTGGACATTAATACATATATAATAACTAATAGAGCAAATATTTGCCTAATACCCATTAGAGGGTAAAACATTACAGAATGAAACATTCGCTCTATTTTCATCTAATTCCTAATCTGACTTATCACCTTAGAAAAGTTTGCTTATGGCTAGTTGCTCAAATGATTTAATTTAGATATACAAATTTTGGATTTTTACTAAAATACACTATCAAATTGGTAAAAAATAAACTTTTTGTTGTAGATAAAATATAACATGTATTGTTAAATGTGATTGTGAAATCCTAGGTAGATATCAGTTAGGATATTCCATTACTGTATGGGATTAGTTCCTAATGTAATTGTACTTATTCACTATAAATAGAGGCACCTGGCATGAGGAATATACATTGCAATGCGATGAATTCCTCAGAAAGCCTTCTCTCTCTCTTCCCTTTGCTTGCACCCTCAAATAATAAGCACAACACGTTATCAGCACGCTCATAAGCTGTGCTCAGGAATTATACCGGAGTTTGTGCATCTTCCAATCATAGGGGAGTATTAATTTCAATAGTTTTCACTTTGATTTATTTATTTATTTGTGAATTAATATGTACTATTAATTCCAATTTTCCCACTGTTATTTTAGTGCGAGATTCAGCGCGTGATGAAATCGGAGTTGAAAGCAATCCTGCCGACAAATTGATAACCATCATCATCAGCAATCCAGGTTCTTCTAAAAACCACGGTCGATTGTCGATATTTTATCGAGACGATTACACTTAGACCTTCACCATGATGCATAACCCAATTTTCTGCGTTTAAGAATTATTGATCTTAAGCCAAATATTGCGTTAGCATCGACATTAATATATCAAATATATTAAGTGAATTGATGATCATGTGAAACGAAGGAAAAATTAAGGGTTTTTTCTTATTTTTTTCGCTTTTCTACAAAAACATCAAATTCGTTTTCTGAAAAAAACTGGACATTCTTTACCGAAATTTTTAGTTTTTTGAAAAAATAAAGAAAAAAAAACCTATTCGAGGCGAGCGGCTAAGCCGAGCCGAACCGAGCGAATTAGTTCGGCCAAGCCCATTACAGCTCAAAAATTTGACAAAACCACGCTCGGCCGAACCACGGCCTTCAGCTGAACCAGCAGCCCAGCAGGCTTCACTTTCGGCCATCAATAGCGAACTAGCCTCGACCAGCGCCTGGGTGGCGCCCAGGTAACCGGCGCGCCTCTCTTGCAGCCCAGTGACCCGACGCCCCCTGATTTTGAGCCCTGCTCTAACAACCCAGCTGCTTTCCTTCCATCCCCTGGCCCCTGTTGGTGTGGTGGACCCCAGCTATTGGGCTTCTTTTCTGCTCAATTTTTTTATTTTCTTGCTACCAGCAATAAGAGAAAATAAAGGTTAGACCTCTTGACTCAACTGACCACAAAAATTATTTGGGTCATATTTGCAAACTCAAAGGTCCCGTAGACCTATATTCACTACCCATTCACAATATATGTTCAAATTTATTATTTTTATTTTTGTTCTATATATTGCGTTTGATTACGGTATATATGAACTTAAAAGTTCATAGAATTCGAACTGAAGCTGAATAAGTGCCATGAAACCGAAGTTTCCTTAAAATTAAATACCCATGAAACCCACGTGTAGTTTTCACTTGAAAATTTAAGCAAACCATGTCTTAGAACCGAATGTTCTAACTTTTATGATTATGGAGAATTTATTTCCCATAACCATAAGCACTAACCACAATTTTTGTTCCCTCCATCTATTGGACTTTCTGACGGTAACAAAATTCGGCTTCACTAACATGGAAGTTTCTGTGAGAAACTACTTTATGTGGGCACAAGTTGTGGCTCCACTTGACTCTTTGAGAGTTGAGAAACATTGAAGCCAACAATAAGCGTGGATATAGAGCTAAATAAGCATCCGTCATGATCTTCACCCAGACTTATACCGAAGCATTGTAAATGGAAGTACCTCAAATGTGAGGATTCCATGGCTCTTTGACTCACTCTACGGATCGTTCTAATCTTCAAGATGATCTTGCCCAGTAGAACACACCTTGCCCGAAGCAAGACACACTTTGTCAAAAATAAGACATACCTTGCCCGAAGCAAGACATATCTTGCACGACACAAGGCATGATTAGTCCATCCGTGAATAAAATTTACAAATTCTGAAGTTTATAGAATCCGATTGAACTTTGACTGGGAGAAGATTTTCTCGTCCTTCCATACCTCTAAAATGCTCCTGAAAAACTTCCTAAGTGGAGAGTTCACTAAATTCTCGGATCTGATTACTACCACTTTGCTCAACTGAAAAGTACAACGTTGAAAAGCGGCTTTGATGATTCGGCTGGGATGTGCGAAGGTCTTGCTCTGTTTCAGCAGAGGGTGTGCCGAACTTAAGGCTCTGCTTCAACAGAGGCCTACCGAATATACTCTTCCTTCTTCACGGCTGGAAAGTACTGAATAGTGGTAGAATCGCGGGAGTCAACCAAGAGGTGGCATCACGACCAAACCACGTAGTCGCCAACTAAGACAAAACTTCAGAATAAAGGACCGTATTCCCCAAACCTCAACTGTCTGCAATATCTACCTCCATTTTGATGGAATAGATCATTGGCTATGCCTTATTGCCCCTGCAATGTTGTTGAGGAGTACCATTCACAATCAATTTGTGAGACTAATTTTGCTTCACCTAACACATACGGAAAAACAAAATTTTGACCATGGAAAACCTGTTGGCCGAAACCCCTATCTTTTGGTTTTAAGTTTTGAACAATTTTCCTTTTTGTTTGGATGATTGTTTTGGTATTTGCTTTAAATTTGTTGGATATTATTATGGATATTGTCCTCGAATATGAGTTAATTGAATCATGTTTCTTATACATGTGACCGAATTCAATTAACATGTGATAAGTATAAATGTGGGGAAGTTAGTTGTCTGGATAGACGTGTGACTATGCACTAACTTCATACCTAAATCACCCCTCAACAGCAATTCGAGTCCTACCTAACCTGATTAAGGGCAATGTACTGCTCGTTAGCGGTAATGGTACTGAATTACTATTAAAGGGCCTTATATTCTCCGTTCAGAAGAACGTCATTGAGTTATAAGGATATTCAGAGAGAACAATGATCATAACCAACGTGAACAGCCAGAGTGGAGTACCTTTGCATCACCTTCAAAATATGAGCCTGAAGCTATGTTTTGGGACTAATGGAGCTACCTCCCAACTGGGACATGCCACATATATGCTGGCTTGAAGCCGAATTGATTCAGGCAATTTACTTGCTTTGTACGACCGTTTGGAACAATTCGAGTCAAAACCACGATGCAATCGTTACACAATGCATCCTTACCTGAAATAAATTTTGTGCCTACAAGCACACTTTGCCAAGCACACTCGTTGATTGGATTTTATCATCCTAGCAAAAGTTACTACATAACCCTCTTTTCACAGTGGATCAAAGGGAATAATGTTGGACTCTTCCAGCAAAATGCGGACTATGTAAATATGGTTTTGGTTGATATATATCGACACAATGGTCACATGTCTGTCCACATACACATTGCTGCTAAACTCCTGGCCAATTCTTACTTAAGGGCTCACCACCCTAATTATCCCATAAAGTCTAGAAGACTGGATAATGCCGGAGAGTTTATATCGAACAGTATTCGATAAGTATTGCATGTTTTTGGGCTTGAAATTGAACATTGAATTCCCCATGTTCAACCCCCAAAACAGCCTCGCAGAAGCGATCATAAAGCGCATTATCAATTGATCGCCCGGACCTTGGTGAACGCACCAAGCTTTCGGTTTCTGCCTAGGGCTATGCAATCTTGTATGCAGCTATGTTGGTCCGCCTGAGGCCCATTGCTACCCGATCCTTTATAGCGTTACAATTGGTTACTGGGTACGAACCTGATGTTTCGTATTTACGCATTTTTGGGTATGCACCTTCTGCCATATTGCGCCGCCACAATGTACCAATATGGGTCCTCAAAGAAGGATGTGAATCTTTGTCGATTGTGATTCTCCTTCGAATTAGCTCTTTAGAGCCCTTGCACGCGATCTCTTTACCGCCATTTTGCGGATTGTCACTTCGATGAGACAGTCTTCCCGCCGTTAGGGGGAGATAAGAACGTCAACGTTCCTGAAGAACGGCGCGAATTATCGTGGACGTCCCCACTATGTCTCATCTCGATCCTCATATTCTAGATTTCAGAGTATTGCTCCAGACGCTTTCTCTTATCTAGATAAAGTGACGAGATCACATATACCAGCTGCAGACATGCCTGCAAGGATAGACGTACCTAACGGACGTCGAGTCAACATCCCCGAAGGGTGTGCCGCCCCTGAAGGACGGTTTGGCCGCCCCCGTTGGACGGCCCGGTACGCTGACGGCTAGCCAATCAATCTGTTCTCGGCCTGAAGCGCGACAGATCATTCAGTTCGAAGGATTCACCTCCCTAGAAGTGGAGAAGTATGGCACAAAACGAATCCCTTCCTCGTTCGCTATCTCAACCATTCCACCTCATGAAATTAATCCGGATTATCCCGAGGCCTGTAGTCTTGGTCCATTATGCATGCATGGATGAGTTATGGAATTGGAATGAGATTATCATCGATGATATTCACGTATATGGTAGCTACCCGAAATAGTGAAAAGCGACGATATCGAACTGTGTTCCGTTGATGAATGTCGACGTAGAACTGATTGGTCAAACTGGAAACTAGCAATCCAGGTCGAACTTGATTCACTTGCGAAACGTAAAGTGTTTGGGCCTGTAGTTCCTACACTTCCACATGTGAAGCCCGTTGGCTACAAGTGGGTTTTCGTAAGGAATCGAAATGAGAAGAATGAAATAGTGCAATACGAAGCACGCCTTGTGGCGCAAGGTTTCTCTCAAACGCCCTGAGATTGATTACGAGGTGACTTATTTCCCCCGTAATGGACGTTATAACGTTCCACTACCTTATCAGTTTGGTAGTTTCCGAAAAACTGAATATGCAGCTTATTTACGTGGTTGTAACGTATCTATAGGGATCTTGATACAAAAATATACATGGAAGTTCCCGAAGGACTTATAGACTGATCCAAATAGTTCTAGACCACAGAACACCCTTTCTATTGAATTGAGGCTTTCACTTTACGGATTGGAACAATCCGAGCGGATGTGGTATACCCTTTTAAGTGAATATTTGATCAGTTAGGGATATGTGAATAAACTATGCCCCTGCGTGTACAAAACCGAATTTGCAAGAGTTGCAGTCTATGTCGATGACATAAATCTCACTTAGACTCTGGAAGAGCTTGAGAAAACTGCCTCGCACCTGAAGTCGGAATTTGAGATGAAAGATCTTGGGAAAACTCGTTTATGTCTCGACCCGAAGTTTCGAGCAAAGTTCAGATGGTATTCTGGTCCACCAATCGAACTACACCCAGAAGGTGTTGCCTTTGAGTACACCCATGACCGTTCATACGCTAGATGCAAATGAGATCCTTGAAAAGGTTGTGGAACCTGAAGTTCTATATCTAAGTTCAATTAGCGCTTTATTGTACTTAGCTCATTGCATTATGCATGACATCTCATTCGTTGTTGATCTTTTGGTAAGATACAACATTGCGCCTACACGCTACCACCAAATAGGTGTTAAAGACGTTTTTCCGTTACTACGGATTTGGGCTTATTCTATCCTTGCGCATCTCAGAATTAACCACAACCCCTTGGTTATCGGAATGATGCCTACCTTGTGGGATACGCTGATACAGACTATCCATCTGTTCCGCACAAGGCACGTTTCCAAACGGATTATGTCTTTACCGTTAGGAACACCGCAATATCTTGGAGGTCAACCAAATAGACTTTAGTTGCGACGTCTTCGAGCTCATCGCCATACATGAAGCCACACGTGTACGTGAGAGCATATTCGAAGCACCTGTTATTCTTCATCCTTCGTTGAGTTCCAACAACGATCTATGAAGACAATGTCGTATGTATCGACCAGACCATAACCATGATACATCCAAGAAGTCAACACCAAGCATATTGCGTCTACATTACATCAGCATGAGCATCAGAAGATTGAAGTCAAGCATATCTGATCCGAAGACAACCTTGTCGACCTCTTCACGAAGTCATTGCCGAAGAAGCTTGTTGGAAGATTTGGTATGTGCAAATTTTCTCATTTGCTACGCTTGTAGTTCTCAGGGGGAGTTTTGTCGAACTCAGGGGGAGTATCCTGAAGTATACTCACTTGACCTTAATGTACTCTTTTTCCCTACGATCAGGATCATTTTTCCCATTGGGTTTTTGTTGCCTGACTAGGTTTTAACGAGGCACCCATTCTGGGCTGGTCATACCCTTGTGTGTTTTCTTACTACTTACGTCTTGAAGATGTTAAGTATCGACATTGCATTAACTCACTTTTCTCCTAGACTATGGGTTTTGTCCCGTCTTGGGTTTTACCATAGCCAGGTTTTGTGAGAGTTTTTATTCTTTTTATATGCAAGTTTCCTATATGAGACTCAAGTGTTCTCTACTGTGCCTACGAGACGACTTCATCAACTATCATCATCTTGAAGATCTGATGCGATATCTACTTGAGTATTTGCACACTCAAGGGGGAGTGTTGTAGATAAAATATAACATGTGTTAAATGTGATTGTGTAAATCCTAGATATGGATTAAGAGCATTCCGTTCTGTAAGGGATTAGTATCCTATTGTACTTGTACTTCTATTACTATAAATAAAGAATTTTTGGTATGTGGAATGTGAATTACATATTCCACATACACTACACAATTTCACCAAATTCTCTCTATTCTTCTCTTGCACTTTTCCTTCACTAAAATCTGTCTAACATAAAAATCATTTTAAAATACTCAAAATAGTTTTACCCTCCTTTTTAGAATTTAATGAATTTTGTCATTTTCCATGTGCAAAAGACTTAGTAGCCAATTCTTTTCTAACTCAATGCTTCTCGTAATTTTTTATCTCCTGCTTCTGTACTCTTTTGTTTGTAATCGGTGATTTGACATGTTGTTAGAAATAGGTTTCCATCCACAATAAACTGTGTTAATATTATTGATGTGGTGTTTTTGTTAGTCGACATCATGCTGAACTCTTTTCATCATATATGAATTGTGTTCATTAACAGCTTAGGTACTGTAATTTGATCTTCAACAGCAGACATGGCTATATTTTTTTCTAGAAAAATAAAATGAACACAAATAAAATATAGATCCACCAAAAGTATTTGACATAAAAAGATAATTGGGATAAGTTGGATAAGTTGAAGATCTATTAATTGGAGACAAGTGGAACCAAATTGAGGTAAGGAGGCAATGCAAAGTGACATGCGACATGGAAATGAAGCGACACTGCTGTCTGCATTGTGCGTTGAGCAAGGAAGACAGCTTTAAAACTCTGTAATTTTCTCGAAACCCTAGGAAAGCTTTGCTACTCGGCATCGCTAGAGGGGAGACTATGAGCTTTTCTTGAGAGTCCTATTTAAGTGTTTTATCGACATCACCTCAGGATAGACGAGGAGGACAAGCAAGAGAGAGAGAGTAAAAGTCTTTTGAGCTTCTTGAAGGACATTTTCAAATTTCTCCTATATATATGAGTCCTTATTTTTGATTGATGCACATGTGTTGGATTAAAGAATAGTATTTTAGAGAAAAATATCAAGTGTTAGTTCAGAAAATGAATTCCAGGTAGCTCAAGTTCAGACTTTAAAGTGAGTTAGATGAGATTTATGAAAAGCTCGGACAATTATAGCTTGTAATGTTTTTTTAAATTATGAATAATAGTATATCATTTTATTTCTCACTGTTATTTTGTCTAGAAAAAATTCAGAAATTTTCACACCATCTTTTGAATGAAAGTGTTGTCGTTAATAATATTTGTAAGAAAACTCTAAGCATTTTCTCAAACAAGTCACTCTTATTCCATTGATTTATATGGCTCATCTTCTTCCATTGCTTCATATATGTGAAAATGCAAAGAGATATCTCCTTGGGAAACTTTTTTTGTGTTGGTAAGGAAGGATACAAGTCATTATTTTGAATAAAGTTAACCATTGAGGAAGAAGTCAAGAGTAAGACAAACCCCAAGATTCTCAGCCAAGCTGGTTTTGAAGAAACCTATATGCAGTATGCACATGGTGCTTGTCTGTTTAGATGAAGAAAGTGGGACTTTGTTCTTGACTTTTTTCAACTTCTGACAATATATTTTTTATTACTAAAACTAAACAATCCCACTGTAAAGTGGATTAAAAAATAAGACATCAATCATTAACAAACCCTATCTTCTTAAACTAAATTAGTCAAATGAACTTACACAGAAAACGAGTGACTGGACTTTAGCATTGCAATTTTAGTACGGCATTAGTGTTTAATCCAAATGGCATTAATTAAACAAATTTTGGCAATTATTTTAGCACAAAATACAAATGTTGGTCATTATTTAGTGTATGAATGCAGTGTATGTCTTTGTACCTAATCACTTTCTTGTACAGCCTTGCACTTTACAGGCTGACAATCCAATCATCAATCATGTTATTATATAATCCTCACGTTGTTTTGATATTATTAGTTGGCTATGGTTTTTATTCCATGGTTTCGTAAGGTTTGGTGAAGATCGTTGGTGTGAAGAAATTAACAAGATACAGAAAGGACTTGACTCTATATATGATTGCCATTGAACAATATGACTGCTCAAAACTTATATTTACTACACACATACTTATGTCTCTTTACATTTAGGAAGGATTACATATAATGTCGTCTACAGAAGAATTTTGTTTGACATTTACAAGTAAGGTGCAGCAAAGTCACACAGATTCCAAGTGTTTTTGAAAGGAAAAGCACCCTTAAATCAAAAGAAAATTGTGAAATTTACCCACATCACACAAAGCTCTTAAGATGGAGTCTCAATTAGATTAGATTAAGGATGATATATCACTTTGAAGAATCAGGCATGAACTCAAGAGAGGTTTGGTTATACATATGCATTCAATGTCATTATTTTTTAATGCATTTCACGTCATAGTTTTTATGTCTTTCTGACTAGTCTTTTTGTCTAATCAAATAAGTCTGCCTTATCCAAGCTGGCACGCAATTAAGAATACGTGGGTTCACTGACACTATTCAGACCCCGGGGTTTTTCCCCACCGTTGATCTTTAGAGATCTATTTTGCAGTGTGACTGCCCCTTGGGTGGTCTGATACTTTAAGGAAGTTTGGGTCTTCTTTGCAAGTTGGTTTTTTGCACAAATAGACATATCTAAAATCTGAGGGTGTTTTACAATATGGCTTCTCTCTATCCTGTGTTATAAACCAGCAGCAGAACAGTTTTCAAGTGCATTAAAATTCTTGTATCTTCCCCACAAATCACCGAAAAACTTGTTTGCATTGTTCATGTCTGAACAAAATATTCTTTTGGACATTAAGTGCTTTAAAGCTTTTTGCTCCCTCTCCGTTCATCTTCAAAAACAGTTGCAATCATATTTTTGTACATTAAATTCTTGTATCAACCACACAAATCGTTTGAAAACCTTGTTTGCATTGTTCATGGTCTAAACTTAATATTTCTACATCTTGTATAGACTTGTGTTTTTGGATTCACGTTGGTTCTTTCCTCAATTATTTTGAGCGGGAGAAAACTGACTGGTCAGATTTGAATCCACATTTGCATTTCATCTTTTACATCTTCATTCCATTTGCTTGGTTCATGACCCGATTTGGTGCCACAAGAAAGATGAGCTCGTAGAGACAAACTGCCCTCTCATTGAAGACCGAAGTGATTTCCATTTAGTGCTAAATGAGTTGCACAAGGTACAAGCTGCCCTCTGAACATGTCTAGGATTTGAGCTTGTTAGGTGTGACTGTATAGACCTTGTTCATTTACTGGTGGATAGGACTCCTTGGAGTCTCCCGGTTTTAGCCTAGTTTGGGGTTTTCGGGCACCAAATTGACGTGTGTTATTTGATTTATGAGATATGTTAAATACATGTTTATTGTATTAACTAGATGTGTTGTTCCACATTCAAGATTTGTGTGTTCTAATCAATTAAGTTTGATTCTTATATACGGAGTTTCTTGTGTTAACTGTCTTGTGTATCTAGTTGACTAGTGTTTCATTAGTCATATAGACAAGTTTGCGTTTGTTATAGGTTATTCCTTATGGTATCAATTTCGAAGTCATTTCTCTTTTATCGGCCAAATCATAATCTCACACATATTTAAAAATGACTTGACCCAAGCAAAAATAAAAATAAAGATTTATGTACATGTGTCAAATTATAATTTGTTTGTAAAGAAAAATAAGTTCTTACATGTAAAGGAGTCACACATTTTTTCTCCTAACAAAAAATTAAAACTACTTTATGATACAAAATTGTTCTCTTATCAAAGTCTAATATTATTATAAATTTCAATAACTAAAGACTTGAAGTTGATCATATTTTGAGAATTTTCTAAAGATAAAAAATTTCGATGTATTTTAGATTCAAATGTTAACTGACATGCAATATCTCAACCTTGTAGTTGCCGTTTCAATTTGTTTTTTTTTATTATGGTGCAGTACAACTAAAATCTTATTAAGGTAGGGTATTTTTGGCTTGTTTAGTTATTACCGTTCCAGAAATCCTGTCAACATGAGATTATATTTGATCTCTCTTTGCATCAAATTTTTGCATAATATACCTCTAGTCCGTATTTAAACCACATAATTAAATACCTCTTGTCAGGTGTACAATATTTCTAACTATAAATTATGTACAACCTCATTACCAAGATGCTATCAATCAACACTCAAGCCCGATCTCTAATTCATTTACCTCACCAGTAGACAACAAAAAATAAAAGGAAGAAGAAGAAATTAAACAATATGTATGAAGCTCAATTCATACCTCCAACACCCAGTATATTATTTTGGTACATACCTTGAAGCTAGTATACGTTACAGTTGAAAGTTTTGATATTAACAACAATATGGTAGCACGCCAGAATGTGTGCCCACTGCACTAAATAAAACGTTTTACACTGGACATTAATACATATATAATAACTAATAGAGCAAATATTTGCCTAATACCCATTAGAGGGTAAAACATTACAGAATGAAACATTCGCTCTATTTTCATCTAATTCCTAATCTGACTTATCACCTTAGAAAAGTTTGCTTATGGCTAGTTGCTCAAATGATTTAATTTAGATATACAAATTTTGGATTTTTACTAAAATACACTATCAAATTGGTAAAAAATAAACTTTTTGTTGTAGATAAAATATAACATGTATTGTTAAATGTGATTGTGAAATCCTAGGTAGATATCAGTTAGGATATTCCATTACTGTATGGGATTAGTTCCTAATGTAATTGTACTTATTCACTATAAATAGAGGCACCTGGCATGAGGAATATACATTGCAATGCGATGAATTCCTCAGAAAGCCTTCTCTCTCTCTTCCCTTTGCTTGCACCCTCAAATAATAAGCACAACACGTTATCAGCACGCTCATAAGCTGTGCTCAGGAATTATACCGGAGTTTGTGCATCTTCCAATCATAGGGGAGTATTAATTTCAATAGTTTTCACTTTGATTTATTTATTTATTTGTGAATTAATATGTACTATTAATTCCAATTTTCCCACTGTTATTTTAGTGCGAGATTCAGCGCGTGATGAAATCGGAGTTGAAAGCAATCCTGCCGACAAATTGATAACCATCATCATCAGCAATCCAGGTTCTTCTAAAAACCACGGTCGATTGTCGATATTTTATCGAGACGATTACACTTAGACCTTCACCATGATGCATAACCCAATTTTCTGCGTTTAAGAATTATTGATCTTAAGCCAAATATTGCGTTAGCATCGACATTAATATATCAAATATATTAAGTGAATTGATGATCATGTGAAACGAAGGAAAAATTAAGGGTTTTTTCTTATTTTTTTCGCTTTTCTACAAAAACATCAAATTCGTTTTCTGAAAAAAACTGGACATTCTTTACCGAAATTTTTAGTTTTTTGAAAAAATAAAGAAAAAAAAACCTATTCGAGGCGAGCGGCTAAGCCGAGCCGAACCGAGCGAATTAGTTCGGCCAAGCCCATTACAGCTCAAAAATTTGACAAAACCACGCTCGGCCGAACCACGGCCTTCAGCTGAACCAGCAGCCCAGCAGGCTTCACTTTCGGCCATCAATAGCGAACTAGCCTCGACCAGCGCCTGGGTGGCGCCCAGGTAACCGGCGCGCCTCTCTTGCAGCCCAGTGACCCGACGCCCCCTGATTTTGAGCCCTGCTCTAACAACCCAGCTGCTTTCCTTCCATCCCCTGGCCCCTGTTGGTGTGGTGGACCCCAGCTATTGGGCTTCTTTTCTGCTCAATTTTTTTATTTTCTTGCTACCAGCAATAAGAGAAAATAAAGGTTAGACCTCTTGACTCAACTGACCACAAAAATTATTTGGGTCATATTTGCAAACTCAAAGGTCCCGTAGACCTATATTCACTACCCATTCACAATATATGTTCAAATTTATTATTTTTATTTTTGTTCTATATATTGCGTTTGATTACGGTATATATGAACTTAAAAGTTCATAGAATTCGAACTGAAGCTGAATAAGTGCCATGAAACCGAAGTTTCCTTAAAATTAAATACCCATGAAACCCACGTGTAGTTTTCACTTGAAAATTTAAGCAAACCATGTCTTAGAACCGAATGTTCTAACTTTTATGATTATGGAGAATTTATTTCCCATAACCATAAGCACTAACCACAATTTTTGTTCCCTCCATCTATTGGACTTTCTGACGGTAACAAAATTCGGCTTCACTAACATGGAAGTTTCTGTGAGAAACTACTTTATGTGGGCACAAGTTGTGGCTCCACTTGACTCTTTGAGAGTTGAGAAACATTGAAGCCAACAATAAGCGTGGATATAGAGCTAAATAAGCATCCGTCATGATCTTCACCCAGACTTATACCGAAGCATTGTAAATGGAAGTACCTCAAATGTGAGGATTCCATGGCTCTTTGACTCACTCTACGGATCGTTCTAATCTTCAAGATGATCTTGCCCAGTAGAACACACCTTGCCCGAAGCAAGACACACTTTGTCAAAAATAAGACATACCTTGCCCGAAGCAAGACATATCTTGCACGACACAAGGCATGATTAGTCCATCCGTGAATAAAATTTACAAATTCTGAAGTTTATAGAATCCGATTGAACTTTGACTGGGAGAAGATTTTCTCGTCCTTCCATACCTCTAAAATGCTCCTGAAAAACTTCCTAAGTGGAGAGTTCACTAAATTCTCGGATCTGATTACTACCACTTTGCTCAACTGAAAAGTACAACGTTGAAAAGCGGCTTTGATGATTCGGCTGGGATGTGCGAAGGTCTTGCTCTGTTTCAGCAGAGGGTGTGCCGAACTTAAGGCTCTGCTTCAACAGAGGCCTACCGAATATACTCTTCCTTCTTCACGGCTGGAAAGTACTGAATAGTGGTAGAATCGCGGGAGTCAACCAAGAGGTGGCATCACGACCAAACCACGTAGTCGCCAACTAAGACAAAACTTCAGAATAAAGGACCGTATTCCCCAAACCTCAACTGTCTGCAATATCTACCTCCATTTTGATGGAATAGATCATTGGCTATGCCTTATTGCCCCTGCAATGTTGTTGAGGAGTACCATTCACAATCAATTTGTGAGACTAATTTTGCTTCACCTAACACATACGGAAAAACAAAATTTTGACCATGGAAAACCTGTTGGCCGAAACCCCTATCTTTTGGTTTTAAGTTTTGAACAATTTTCCTTTTTGTTTGGATGATTGTTTTGGTATTTGCTTTAAATTTGTTGGATATTATTATGGATATTGTCCTCGAATATGAGTTAATTGAATCATGTTTCTTATACATGTGACCGAATTCAATTAACATGTGATAAGTATAAATGTGGGGAAGTTAGTTGTCTGGATAGACGTGTGACTATGCACTAACTTCATACCTAAATCACCCCTCAACAGCAATTCGAGTCCTACCTAACCTGATTAAGGGCAATGTACTGCTCGTTAGCGGTAATGGTACTGAATTACTATTAAAGGGCCTTATATTCTCCGTTCAGAAGAACGTCATTGAGTTATAAGGATATTCAGAGAGAACAATGATCATAACCAACGTGAACAGCCAGAGTGGAGTACCTTTGCATCACCTTCAAAATATGAGCCTGAAGCTATGTTTTGGGACTAATGGAGCTACCTCCCAACTGGGACATGCCACATATATGCTGGCTTGAAGCCGAATTGATTCAGGCAATTTACTTGCTTTGTACGACCGTTTGGAACAATTCGAGTCAAAACCACGATGCAATCGTTACACAATGCATCCTTACCTGAAATAAATTTTGTGCCTACAAGCACACTTTGCCAAGCACACTCGTTGATTGGATTTTATCATCCTAGCAAAAGTTACTACATAACCCTCTTTTCACAGTGGATCAAAGGGAATAATGTTGGACTCTTCCAGCAAAATGCGGACTATGTAAATATGGTTTTGGTTGATATATATCGACACAATGGTCACATGTCTGTCCACATACATTGCTGCTAAACTCCTGGCAATTCTTACTTAGGGCTCACCACCTAATTATCCCATAAAGTCTAGAAGACTGGATAATGCGGAGTTTATATCGAACAGTATTCGATAAGTATTGCATGTTTGGAAGCGAAATTGAACATTGAATTCCCCATTTCAACCCCCAAAACAGCCTCGCAGAAGCGATCATAAAGCGCATTATCAATTGATCGCCCGGACCTTGGTGAACGCACCAAGCTTTCGGTTTCTGCCTAGGGCTATGCAATCTTGTATGCAGCCATGTTGGTCCGCCTGAGGCCCATTGCTACCCGATACTTTATAGCGTTACAATTGGTTACTGGGTACGAACCTGATGTTTCGTATTTACGCATTTTTGGGTATGCACCTTCTGCCATATTGCGTCGTCGCAATGTACCAATATGGGTCCTCAAAGAAGGATGTGAATCTTTGTCGATTGTGATTCTCCTTCGAATTAGCTCTTTAGAGCCCTTGCACGCGATCTCTTTACCGCCATTTTGCGGATTGTCACTTCGATGAGACAGTCTTCCCGCCGTTAGGGGGAGATAAGAACGTCAACGTTCCTGAAGAACGGCGCGAATTATCGACGGACGTCCCCACTACATCTCGATCCCCATATTCTAGATTTCAGAGTATTGCTCCAGACTCTCTCTCTTATCTAGATAAAGTGACGAGATCATATATACCAGCTGCAAACATGCCTGCAAGGATAGACGTACCTAACGGACGTCGAGTCAACATCCCCGAAGGGTGTGCCGCCCCTGAAGGACGGTTTAGCCGCCCCCGTTGGACCGCCCGGTACGCCGACGGCTAGCCAATCAATCTGTTCTCGGCCTGAAGCGCGACAGATCACTCAGTTTGAAGGATTCACCTCCCTAGAAGTGGAGAAGTATGGCACAAAATGAATCCCTTCCTCGTTCGCTATCTCAACCATTCCACCTCATGAAATTAATCCGGATTATCCCGAGACCTGTAGTCTTGGTCCATTATGCATGCATGGATGAGTTAATGGAATTGGAATGAGATTATCATCGATGATATTCACGTATATGGTAGCTACCCGAAATAGTGAAAAGCGACGATATCGAACTGCGTTCCGTTGATGAATGTCGACGTAGAACTGATTGGTCAAATTGGAAACTAGCAATCCAGGTCGAACTTGATTCACTTGCGAAACGTAAAGTGTTTGAGCCTGTAGTTCCTACACTTCCACATGTGAAGCCCGTTGGCTACAAGTGGGTTTTCGTAAGGAAGCGTAATGAGAAGAATGAAATAGTGCGATACGAAGCACGCCTTGTGGCGCAAGGTTTCTCTCAAACGCCCTGAGATTGATTACGAGGCGACTTATTTCCCCCGTAATGGACGTTATAACGTTCCACTACCTTATCAGTTTGGTAGTTTCCGAAAAACTGAATATGCAGCTTATGTACGTGGTTGTAACGTATCTATAGGGATCTTGATACGGAAATATATGTGAAAGTTCTCGAAGAACTTATTGACTGATTCAAATAGTTCTAGACCGAACACCTCTCTATTGAATTGAGGCTTTCACTTCTGGATTGGAACAAATCCGGCCCGGATGTGAAGCTATACCCGTTTAGAAGTGAATATTTGATCAGTTAGGGATATGTGAATAAGCTAATACTTTTGCGTGTACTAAACCGAATTTGCAAGTTGCGGTCTATGCCGATGACATAAATCTCATAGATACGGAAGAGCTTGAGTAAAGCGCCTCGCTTTGATCGAATTTGAGATGAAAGATCTTGGAAAAACTCGTTTATGTCTCGGCCAGTTTCGAGCAAAAGTTCAGATGGTATTCTGGTCCTGTCCGAACTACACGGAAGTGTTGCCTTTGAGTACACCATGACCATTCATCGCTAGATGCAAATGAGATCCTTGAAAAGGTTGTGGAACTTGAAGTTCTATATCTAAGTTCAATTGGCTTTATTGTACTCCAGCTCATTACATTATGCATGACATCTCATTCGTTGTTGATCTTTTGTTAAGATACAACATTGTAAACACTACGCTACCACCAAATAGGTGTTAAAGGCGTTTTTCCGTTACTCACAGTTTGGGCTATTCTATCCTGGCATCTCGGGAATTAGCCACAACCCCTTGGTTATCAGAATGATGCTTACCTTGTGGGATACGCTGACCGCGAGACTATCCGTCTGTTCCACGCAAACACGTTCCAAAGCGGATTATGTCTTTACCGTTAGGAACACCGCAATATCTTGGAAGTCAGCCAAATAGACAGCCTTAGTTACGACGTCTTGAGCTCATCGCGCCATACACAAAACCACCCGTGTACATGTGGGAGCATATTCGAAGCACACGTAATTCTTCATCCTTCGTTGAGTTCTGACAACGATCTATGAAGACAACGCCGCATGTATCGACCAGACTATGATACATCAAAGAAGTCAACACCAAGCATATTGCGTCTACATCATATCAGCATAGGCATCAGAAGATTGAAGTCAAGCATATCAGTCCGAAGACAACCTTGCCGACCTCTTCAAGTCATTCTTGAAGAAGCTTGTTCGAGTTTGGTATGTGCAAATTTTCTCATTTGCTACGCTTGTAGTTCTCGGGAGTTTCGTCAGACTCCAGGGATATCCTGAAGTATACTCCTTACGGCCTTAATACTCTTTTCCACTCGATCGGGATCATTTTTTCCCATTGGGTTTTGTTGCACGACTAGGTTTTAACGAGGCACCCATTCTGGGCTAGTCATGCTCTTGTGTGTTTTCTTACTGCACGTCTTGAAGATGTTAAGAGTATCGACATTGCGATAACTCCTTTCTCCTAGACTATGGGTTTGTCCCGTCTTGGGTTTACCATAGCCGAGGTTTTGTGAGAGTTTTTATTCTTTATATGCAAGTTCCCTATGAGACTCAGTGTTCTCTACTGTGCCTACAGAGACAGCTTCATCAACTATCTCTTGAAGATCTGATGCAAATGTCTACTTGAGTATTTGCACACTCAAAGTGTTGTAGATAATTTATAACATGTGTTAAATGTGATTGTGTAAATCCTAGGTAGATATGGATTAAGAGCATTCCGTTCTGTAAGGGATTAGTATCCTATTGTACTTGTACTTCTATTACTATAAATAAAGAATTTTTGGTATGTGGAATGTGAATTACATATTCCACATACACTACACAATTTCACCAAATTCTCTCTATTCTTCTCTTGCACTTTTCCTTCACTAAAATCTGTCTAACATAAAAATCATTTTAAAATACTCAAAATAGTTTTACCCTCCTTTTTAGAATTTAATGAATTTTGTCATTTTCCATGTGCAAAAGACTTAGTAGCCAATTCTTTTCTAACTCAATGCTTCTCGTAATTTTTTATCTCCTGCTTCTGTACTCTTTTGTTTGTAATCGGTGATTTGACATGTTGTTAGAAATAGGTTTCCATCCACAATAAACTGTGTTAATATTATTGATGTGGTGTTTTTGTTAGTCGACATCATGCTGAACTCTTTTCATCATATATGAATTGTGTTCATTAACAGCTTAGGTACTGTAATTTGATCTTCAACAGCAGACATGGCTATATTTTTTTCTAGAAAAATAAAATGAACACAAATAAAATATAGATCCACCAAAAGTATTTGACATAAAAAGATAATTGGGATAAGTTGGATAAGTTGAAGATCTATTAATTGGAGACAAGTGGAACCAAATTGAGGTAAGGAGGCAATGCAAAGTGACATGCGACATGGAAATGAAGCGACACTGCTGTCTGCATTGTGCGTTGAGCAAGGAAGACAGCTTTAAAACTCTGTAATTTTCTCGAAACCCTAGGAAAGCTTTGCTACTCGGCATCGCTAGAGGGGAGACTATGAGCTTTTCTTGAGAGTCCTATTTAAGTGTTTTATCGACATCACCTCAGGATAGACGAGGAGGACAAGCAAGAGAGAGAGAGTAAAAGTCTTTTGAGCTTCTTGAAGGACATTTTCAAATTTCTCCTATATATATGAGTCCTTATTTTTGATTGATGCACATGTGTTGGATTAAAGAATAGTATTTTAGAGAAAAATATCAAGTGTTAGTTCAGAAAATGAATTCCAGGTAGCTCAAGTTCAGACTTTAAAGTGAGTTAGATGAGATTTATGAAAAGCTCGGACAATTATAGCTTGTAATGTTTTTTTAAATTATGAATAATAGTATATCATTTTATTTCTCACTGTTATTTTGTCTAGAAAAAATTCAGAAATTTTCACACCATCTTTTGAATGAAAGTGTTGTCGTTAATAATATTTGTAAGAAAACTCTAAGCATTTTCTCAAACAAGTCACTCTTATTCCATTGATTTATATGGCTCATCTTCTTCCATTGCTTCATATATGTGAAAATGCAAAGAGATATCTCCTTGGGAAACTTTTTTTGTGTTGGTAAGGAAGGATACAAGTCATTATTTTGAATAAAGTTAACCATTGAGGAAGAAGTCAAGAGTAAGACAAACCCCAAGATTCTCAGCCAAGCTGGTTTTGAAGAAACCTATATGCAGTATGCACATGGTGCTTGTCTGTTTAGATGAAGAAAGTGGGACTTTGTTCTTGACTTTTTTCAACTTCTGACAATATATTTTTTATTACTAAAACTAAACAATCCCACTGTAAAGTGGATTAAAAAATAAGACATCAATCATTAACAAACCCTATCTTCTTAAACTAAATTAGTCAAATGAACTTACACAGAAAACGAGTGACTGGACTTTAGCATTGCAATTTTAGTACGGCATTAGTGTTTAATCCAAATGGCATTAATTAAACAAATTTTGGCAATTATTTTAGCACAAAATACAAATGTTGGTCATTATTTAGTGTATGAATGCAGTGTATGTCTTTGTACCTAATCACTTTCTTGTACAGCCTTGCACTTTACAGGCTGACAATCCAATCATCAATCATGTTATTATATAATCCTCACGTTGTTTTGATATTATTAGTTGGCTATGGTTTTTATTCCATGGTTTCGTAAGGTTTGGTGAAGATCGTTGGTGTGAAGAAATTAACAAGATACAGAAAGGACTTGACTCTATATATGATTGCCATTGAACAATATGACTGCTCAAAACTTATATTTACTACACACATACTTATGTCTCTTTACATTTAGGAAGGATTACATATAATGTCGTCTACAGAAGAATTTTGTTTGACATTTACAAGTAAGGTGCAGCAAAGTCACACAGATTCCAAGTGTTTTTGAAAGGAAAAGCACCCTTAAATCAAAAGAAAATTGTGAAATTTACCCACATCACACAAAGCTCTTAAGATGGAGTCTCAATTAGATTAGATTAAGGATGATATATCACTTTGAAGAATCAGGCATGAACTCAAGAGAGGTTTGGTTATACATATGCATTCAATGTCATTATTTTTTAATGCATTTCACGTCATAGTTTTTATGTCTTTCTGACTAGTCTTTTTGTCTAATCAAATAAGTCTGCCTTATCCAAGCTGGCACGCAATTAAGAATACGTGGGTTCACTGACACTATTCAGACCCCGGGGTTTTTCCCCACCGTTGATCTTTAGAGATCTATTTTGCAGTGTGACTGCCCCTTGGGTGGTCTGATACTTTAAGGAAGTTTGGGTCTTCTTTGCAAGTTGGTTTTTTGCACAAATAGACATATCTAAAATCTGAGGGTGTTTTACAATATGGCTTCTCTCTATCCTGTGTTATAAACCAGCAGCAGAACAGTTTTCAAGTGCATTAAAATTCTTGTATCTTCCCCACAAATCACCGAAAAACTTGTTTGCATTGTTCATGTCTGAACAAAATATTCTTTTGGACATTAAGTGCTTTAAAGCTTTTTGCTCCCTCTCCGTTCATCTTCAAAAACAGTTGCAATCATATTTTTGTACATTAAATTCTTGTATCAACCACACAAATCGTTTGAAAACCTTGTTTGCATTGTTCATGGTCTAAACTTAATATTTCTACATCTTGTATAGACTTGTGTTTTTGGATTCACGTTGGTTCTTTCCTCAATTATTTTGAGCGGGAGAAAACTGACTGGTCAGATTTGAATCCACATTTGCATTTCATCTTTTACATCTTCATTCCATTTGCTTGGTTCATGACCCGATTTGGTGCCACAAGAAAGATGAGCTCGTAGAGACAAACTGCCCTCTCATTGAAGACCGAAGTGATTTCCATTTAGTGCTAAATGAGTTGCACAAGGTACAAGCTGCCCTCTGAACATGTCTAGGATTTGAGCTTGTTAGGTGTGACTGTATAGACCTTGTTCATTTACTGGTGGATAGGACTCCTTGGAGTCTCCCGGTTTTAGCCTAGTTTGGGGTTTTCGGGCACCAAATTGACGTGTGTTATTTGATTTATGAGATATGTTAAATACATGTTTATTGTATTAACTAGATGTGTTGTTCCACATTCAAGATTTGTGTGTTCTAATCAATTAAGTTTGATTCTTATATACGGAGTTTCTTGTGTTAACTGTCTTGTGTATCTAGTTGACTAGTGTTTCATTAGTCATATAGACAAGTTTGCGTTTGTTATAGGTTATTCCTTATGGTATCAATTTCGAAGTCATTTCTCTTTTATCGGCCAAATCATAATCTCACACATATTTAAAAATGACTTGACCCAAGCAAAAATAAAAATAAAGATTTATGTACATGTGTCAAATTATAATTTGTTTGTAAAGAAAAATAAGTTCTTACATGTAAAGGAGTCACACATTTTTTCTCCTAACAAAAAATTAAAACTACTTTATGATACAAAATTGTTCTCTTATCAAAGTCTAATATTATTATAAATTTCAATAACTAAAGACTTGAAGTTGATCATATTTTGAGAATTTTCTAAAGATAAAAAATTTCGATGTATTTTAGATTCAAATGTTAACTGACATGCAATATCTCAACCTTGTAGTTGCCGTTTCAATTTGTTTTTTTTTATTATGGTGCAGTACAACTAAAATCTTATTAAGGTAGGGTATTTTTGGCTTGTTTAGTTATTACCGTTCCAGAAATCCTGTCAACATGAGATTATATTTGATCTCTCTTTGCATCAAATTTTTGCATAATATACCTCTAGTCCGTATTTAAACCACATAATTAAATACCTCTTGTCAGGTGTACAATATTTCTAACTATAAATTATGTACAACCTCATTACCAAGATGCTATCAATCAACACTCAAGCCCGATCTCTAATTCATTTACCTCACCAGTAGACAACAAAAAATAAAAGGAAGAAGAAGAAATTAAACAATATGTATGAAGCTCAATTCATACCTCCAACACCCAGTATATTATTTTGGTACATACCTTGAAGCTAGTATACGTTACAGTTGAAAGTTTTGATATTAACAACAATATGGTAGCACGCCAGAATGTGTGCCCACTGCACTAAATAAAACGTTTTACACTGGACATTAATACATATATAATAACTAATAGAGCAAATATTTGCCTAATACCCATTAGAGGGTAAAACATTACAGAATGAAACATTCGCTCTATTTTCATCTAATTCCTAATCTGACTTATCACCTTAGAAAAGTTTGCTTATGGCTAGTTGCTCAAATGATTTAATTTAGATATACAAATTTTGGATTTTTACTAAAATACACTATCAAATTGGTAAAAAATAAACTTTTTGTTGTAGATAAAATATAACATGTATTGTTAAATGTGATTGTGAAATC
Organism: Gillenia trifoliata; assembly: GCA_018257905.1. NCBI lineage: Eukaryota > Viridiplantae > Streptophyta > Magnoliopsida > Rosales > Rosaceae > Gillenia > Gillenia trifoliata. The sequence goes on along the minus strand of JAEHOF010000010.1, from coordinate 94,388 downwards.
CTAGGTAGATATCAGTTAGGATATTCCATTACTGTATGGGATTAGTTCCTAATGTAATTGTACTTATTCACTATAAATAGAGGCACCTGGCATGAGGAATATACATTGCAATGCGATGAATTCCTCAGAAAGCCTTCTCTCTCTCTTCCCTTTGCTTGCACCCTCAAATAATAAGCACAACACGTTATCAGCACGCTCATAAGCTGTGCTCAGGAATTATACCGGAGTTTGTGCATCTTCCAATCATAGGGGAGTATTAATTTCAATAGTTTTCACTTTGATTTATTTATTTATTTGTGAATTAATATGTACTATTAATTCCAATTTTCCCACTGTTATTTTAGTGCGAGATTCAGCGCGTGATGAAATCGGAGTTGAAAGCAATCCTGCCGACAAATTGATAACCATCATCATCAGCAATCCAGGTTCTTCTAAAAACCACGGTCGATTGTCGATATTTTATCGAGACGATTACACTTAGACCTTCACCATGATGCATAACCCAATTTTCTGCGTTTAAGAATTATTGATCTTAAGCCAAATATTGCGTTAGCATCGACATTAATATATCAAATATATTAAGTGAATTGATGATCATGTGAAACGAAGGAAAAATTAAGGGTTTTTTCTTATTTTTTTCGCTTTTCTACAAAAACATCAAATTCGTTTTCTGAAAAAAACTGGACATTCTTTACCGAAATTTTTAGTTTTTTGAAAAAATAAAGAAAAAAAAACCTATTCGAGGCGAGCGGCTAAGCCGAGCCGAACCGAGCGAATTAGTTCGGCCAAGCCCATTACAGCTCAAAAATTTGACAAAACCACGCTCGGCCGAACCACGGCCTTCAGCTGAACCAGCAGCCCAGCAGGCTTCACTTTCGGCCATCAATAGCGAACTAGCCTCGACCAGCGCCTGGGTGGCGCCCAGGTAACCGGCGCGCCTCTCTTGCAGCCCAGTGACCCGACGCCCCCTGATTTTGAGCCCTGCTCTAACAACCCAGCTGCTTTCCTTCCATCCCCTGGCCCCTGTTGGTGTGGTGGACCCCAGCTATTGGGCTTCTTTTCTGCTCAATTTTTTTATTTTCTTGCTACCAGCAATAAGAGAAAATAAAGGTTAGACCTCTTGACTCAACTGACCACAAAAATTATTTGGGTCATATTTGCAAACTCAAAGGTCCCGTAGACCTATATTCACTACCCATTCACAATATATGTTCAAATTTATTATTTTTATTTTTGTTCTATATATTGCGTTTGATTACGGTATATATGAACTTAAAAGTTCATAGAATTCGAACTGAAGCTGAATAAGTGCCATGAAACCGAAGTTTCCTTAAAATTAAATACCCATGAAACCCACGTGTAGTTTTCACTTGAAAATTTAAGCAAACCATGTCTTAGAACCGAATGTTCTAACTTTTATGATTATGGAGAATTTATTTCCCATAACCATAAGCACTAACCACAATTTTTGTTCCCTCCATCTATTGGACTTTCTGACGGTAACAAAATTCGGCTTCACTAACATGGAAGTTTCTGTGAGAAACTACTTTATGTGGGCACAAGTTGTGGCTCCACTTGACTCTTTGAGAGTTGAGAAACATTGAAGCCAACAATAAGCGTGGATATAGAGCTAAATAAGCATCCGTCATGATCTTCACCCAGACTTATACCGAAGCATTGTAAATGGAAGTACCTCAAATGTGAGGATTCCATGGCTCTTTGACTCACTCTACGGATCGTTCTAATCTTCAAGATGATCTTGCCCAGTAGAACACACCTTGCCCGAAGCAAGACACACTTTGTCAAAAATAAGACATACCTTGCCCGAAGCAAGACATATCTTGCACGACACAAGGCATGATTAGTCCATCCGTGAATAAAATTTACAAATTCTGAAGTTTATAGAATCCGATTGAACTTTGACTGGGAGAAGATTTTCTCGTCCTTCCATACCTCTAAAATGCTCCTGAAAAACTTCCTAAGTGGAGAGTTCACTAAATTCTCGGATCTGATTACTACCACTTTGCTCAACTGAAAAGTACAACGTTGAAAAGCGGCTTTGATGATTCGGCTGGGATGTGCGAAGGTCTTGCTCTGTTTCAGCAGAGGGTGTGCCGAACTTAAGGCTCTGCTTCAACAGAGGCCTACCGAATATACTCTTCCTTCTTCACGGCTGGAAAGTACTGAATAGTGGTAGAATCGCGGGAGTCAACCAAGAGGTGGCATCACGACCAAACCACGTAGTCGCCAACTAAGACAAAACTTCAGAATAAAGGACCGTATTCCCCAAACCTCAACTGTCTGCAATATCTACCTCCATTTTGATGGAATAGATCATTGGCTATGCCTTATTGCCCCTGCAATGTTGTTGAGGAGTACCATTCACAATCAATTTGTGAGACTAATTTTGCTTCACCTAACACATACGGAAAAACAAAATTTTGACCATGGAAAACCTGTTGGCCGAAACCCCTATCTTTTGGTTTTAAGTTTTGAACAATTTTCCTTTTTGTTTGGATGATTGTTTTGGTATTTGCTTTAAATTTGTTGGATATTATTATGGATATTGTCCTCGAATATGAGTTAATTGAATCATGTTTCTTATACATGTGACCGAATTCAATTAACATGTGATAAGTATAAATGTGGGGAAGTTAGTTGTCTGGATAGACGTGTGACTATGCACTAACTTCATACCTAAATCACCCCTCAACAGCAATTCGAGTCCTACCTAACCTGATTAAGGGCAATGTACTGCTCGTTAGCGGTAATGGTACTGAATTACTATTAAAGGGCCTTATATTCTCCGTTCAGAAGAACGTCATTGAGTTATAAGGATATTCAGAGAGAACAATGATCATAACCAACGTGAACAGCCAGAGTGGAGTACCTTTGCATCACCTTCAAAATATGAGCCTGAAGCTATGTTTTGGGACTAATGGAGCTACCTCCCAACTGGGACATGCCACATATATGCTGGCTTGAAGCCGAATTGATTCAGGCAATTTACTTGCTTTGTACGACCGTTTGGAACAATTCGAGTCAAAACCACGATGCAATCGTTACACAATGCATCCTTACCTGAAATAAATTTTGTGCCTACAAGCACACTTTGCCAAGCACACTCGTTGATTGGATTTTATCATCCTAGCAAAAGTTACTACATAACCCTCTTTTCACAGTGGATCAAAGGGAATAATGTTGGACTCTTCCAGCAAAATGCGGACTATGTAAATATGGTTTTGGTTGATATATATCGACACAATGGTCACATGTCTGTCCACATACATTGCTGCTAAACTCCTGGCAATTCTTACTTAGGGCTCACCACCTAATTATCCCATAAAGTCTAGAAGACTGGATAATGCGGAGTTTATATCGAACAGTATTCGATAAGTATTGCATGTTTGGAAGCGAAATTGAACATTGAATTCCCCATGTTCAACCCCCAAACAGCCTCGCAGAAGCGATCATAAAGCGCATTATCAATTGATCGCCCGGACCTTGGTGAACGCACCAAGCTTTCGGTTTCTGCCTAGGGCTATGCAATCTTGTATGCAGCCATGTTGGTCCGCCTGAGGCCCATTGCTACCCGATACTTTATAGCGTTACAATTGGTTACTGGGTACGAACCTGATGTTTCGTATTTACGCATTTTTGGGTATGCACCTTCTGCCATATTGCGCCGCCGCAATGTACCAATATGGGTCCTCAAAGAAGGATGTGAATCTTTGTCGATTGTGATTCTCCTTCGAATTAGCTCTTTAGAGCCCTTGCACGCAATCTCTTTACCGCCATTTTGCGGATTGTCACTTCGATGAGACAGTCTTCCCGCCGTTAGGGGGAGATAAGAACGTCAACGTTCCTGAAGAACGGCGCGAATTATCGTGGACGTCCCCACTATGTCTCATCTCGATCCCCATATTCTAGATTTCAGAGTATTGCTCCAGACGTTTTCTCTGATCTAGATAAAGTGACGAGATCACATATACCAGCTGCAAACATGCCTGCAAGGATAGACGTACCTAACGGACGTCGAGTCAACATCCCCGAAGGGTGTGCCGCCCCTGAAGGACGGTTTGGCCGCCCCTGTTGGACAGCCTGGTACGCCGACGGCTAGCCAATCAATCTGTTCTCGGCCTGAAGCGCGACAGATCATTCAGTTCGAAAGATTCACCTCCCTAAATGTGGAGAAGTATGGCACAAAATGAATCCCTTCCTCGTTCGCTATCTCAACCATTCCACCTCATGAAATTAATCCGGATTATCCCGAGACCTGTAGTCTTGGTCCATTATGCATGCATGGATGAGTTAATGGAATTGGAATGAGATTATCATCGATGATATTCACGTATATGGTAGCTACCCAAAATAAGTGAAAAGCGACGATATCGAACTGCGTTCCGTTGATGAATGTCGACGTAGAACTGATTGGTCAAACTGGAAACTAGCAATCCAGGTCGAACTTGATTCACTTGCGAAACGTAAAGTGTTTGGGCCTGTAGTTCCTACACTGCCACATGTGAAGCCCGTTGGCTACAAGTGGGTTTTCGTAAGGAAGCGTAATGAGAAGAATGAAATAGTGCAATACGAAGCATGCCTTGTGGCGCAAGGTTTCTCTCAAAACGCCCTGAGATTGATTACGAGGTGACTTATTTCCCCCGTAATGGACGTTATAACGTTCCACTACCTTATCAGTTTGGTAGTTTTTCCGAAAAACTGAATATGCAGCTTATGTATGTGGTTGTAACGTATCTATAGGGATCTTGATACGGAAATATATGTGAAAGTTCCTGAAGAACTTATTGACTGATTCAAATAGTTCTAGACCACAGAACACCCTCTCTATTGAATTGAGGCTTTCACTTTACGGATTGGAACAATCCGAGCGGATGTGGTATACCCGTTTAAGTGAATATTTGATCAGTTAGGGATATGTGAATAAACTATGCCCCTGCGTGTACAAAACCGAATTTGCAAGAGTTGCAGTCTATGTCGATGACATAAATCTCACTTAGACTCTGGAAGAGCTTGAGAAAACTGCCTCGCACCTGAAGTCGGAATTTGAGATGAAAGATCTTGGGAAAACTCGTTTATGTCTTGACCCGAAGTTTCGAGCAAAGTTCAAATGGTATTCTGGTCCACCAATCGAACTACACCCAGAAGGTGTTGCCTTTGAGTACACCCATGACCATTCATACGCTAGATGCAAATGAGATCCTTGAAAAGGTTGTGGAACTTGAAGTTCTATATCTAAGTTCAATTAGCGCTTTATTGTACTTAGCTCATTGCATTATGCATGACATCTCATTCGTTGTTGATCTTTTGGTAAGATACAACATTGCGCCTACACGCTACCACCAAATAGGTGTTAAAGACGTTTTTCCGTTACTACGGATTTGGGCTTATTCTATCCCTACGCATCTCAGAATTAACCACAACCCCTTGGTTATCGGAATGATGCCTACCTTGTGGGTTACGCTGATACAGACTATCCATCTGTTCCGCACAAGGCACGTTTCCAAACGGATTATGTCTTTACCGTTAGGAACACCGCAATATCTTGGAGGTCAACCAAATAGACCTTAGTTGCGACGTCTTCGAGCTCATCGCCATACACGAAGCCACACGTGTACATGGGAGCATATTCGAAGCACCTGTAATTCTTCATCCTTCGTTGAGTTCCAACGACGATTTATGAAGACAACGCCGCATGTATCGACCAGACCATAACATGATACATCCAAGAAGTCAACACCAAGCGTATTGCGTCTACATTATATCAGCATGAGCATCAGAAGATTGAAGTCAAGCATATCTGATCCGAAGACAACCTTGCCGACCTCTTCACGAAGTCATTGCCGAAGAAGCTTGTTGGAAGATTTGGTATGTGCAAATTTTCTCATTTGCTACGCTTGTAGTTCTCAGGGGGAGTTTCGTCGAACTCAGGGGGAGTATCCTGAAGTATACTCACTTGACCTTAATGTACTCTTTTTCCCTACGATCAGGATCATTTTTCCCATTGGGTTTTTGTTGCCTGACTAGGTTTTAACGAGGCACCCATTCTGGGCTGGTCATACCCTTGTGTGTTTTTCTTACTACTTACGTCTTGAAGATGTTAAGTATCGACATTGCATTAACTCACTTTTCTCCTAGACTATGGGTTTTGTCCCGTCTTGGGTTTTACCATAGCCAGGTTTTGTGAGAGTTTTTATTCTTTTTATATGCAAGTTCCCTATATGAGACTCGAGTGTTCTCTACTGTGCCTACGAGACGACTTCATCAACTATCATCCTGAAGATCTGATGCGATATCTACTTGAGTATTTGCACACTCAAGGGGGAGTGTTGTAGATAAAATATAACATGTGTTAAATGTGATTGTGTAAATCCTAGGTAGATATGGATTAGGCTATTCCGTTCTGTAAGGGATTAGTATCCTATTGTACTTGTACTTCTATTACTATAAATAAAGGCACCTGGTATGTGGAATAGATGAATTACATATTCCACATACACTACAGTTTCACCAAATTCTCTCTATTCTTCTCTTGCCGCACCCTTCTCAGACATGCTGACAGTGCCTCCTTGTCTTCTCTCAAAAGTGATTCAGACATTGAATTGATGCTCTAGATGCTCAAGTCAAACATCTATCTAGTGCTCGTGATAAGTTATCAACTGTTGTTGCACTTAAAGCTAGCAATGTTATACCAAAAATGCCAACTTGAAGCAAATTGAAGAATTGAATGAGGCAAACAATAAAGTCATCCAACTCGACTATTGGGGCTGGAAAAGTGGACAAGATAACGAAGTTTGGGAAAAAGTCATAGGTGACAAGAGTGGTCTGTTTGTTAAAATGACCAAAATGTTGGGACTGGGTTAAAACCAAGCTTGTGAAAGAATCAGTGGCCTACCAATCTCACTCACTTCGTAACTCCAGGAGGCGGTTCGTTCCCATGTCACCACTGCGGGTGAAGCCGGTCACATTCTCAGCCAAATGCAGTGCGTGCAAAAGCTGCATCAACAAGAAATGACTCCTTTGAAGGATCAAAGTTGATCGACTAGTCGCTGTCAACAGAATTGCTCGGTTAGTTTGTCCATCAAGCTCAAATCTCTCCAGGCAAAATATGAAATGGGTCAAGAAATCTCGGAAAGGTGTATGGTTGTTCTAAATGCTCTTACTGCCACTAAGCCGAATGTGTATCTTGACAAGGTGTTCTCGCTTCACATGATCGTAGATAAAGATGCCTTCTTATTCTGATCCCCACCAGGTGGTGTTCAATTTGGAGGAGGTGAAAATCACAGATTATTGGCAAAGGCAGTCAAGATTCCCTGGTCTTCCTCAACTAAAAGCATGTACGGCTATGATGGTTTGAAATCAAGCTTGATAAGTGTTAGCCAATTGTAGATGAAGTGGTCGACGTATGTGTTTCTCTAGGTCGTGGCTGCTGTATTGTAGACAAAAGGGGAAATAAATATTCTTGTGCGCCAAGGTCTGCTGACTGGCTGCTATATACTTCTTGACTCCTCTCAAATCAACACTTCTAGATGCAACAAAAAGCCACTGATGAGACAAGTGTTTTGTGGCATAAAAGACTTGAAGCCATGTAAATTTCAAGGATCTCAAAACTGTCAAACATGGGTGTAGTAAGAGGACTCACTGATCACTACCTCGGATTCGCATGTGTGCAGCTCATGTCAATAATTGGGGAAAGCAAACCAAAGTGGCTCATAAGAAAGTGACAGATATTGGAATTGCCAAAAGCTCTCCAACTCGTGTGCATTTGGATTCTGCTGGACCCATTCAGACCTTGTCCATGGGTGGAAAGAAATATGTCTTGGTGATTGTGGATGACTACACTAGGTTTGCCTGGGTGTGTTTTTTGAGAGAAAATCTGATGTTTCATCGCTTTCAAAGAAGCTCTTTTCACCGCTTCATGTTATGCCGAATTATGGTCTGTAAAACAACTAACCCGCACGCTCAGTCAGAATTCGGTCTGATCATGGAACTGAGTTTTTGAATGTGCATTTTGATGATTTTTGCTCGACAATGATTAAGCATGAATTTTTCGCCCAAATCACCCTCAGCAAAACGGTGTGGTTGAAAGGAAGAATAGGTCTTGATTGAGATGACCTGTGTTGTTAAATAGCAAGAACTTGGCTACATTTTTGGGCTGAAGCAATGAGTACAAATAGTTTCATATTTAACCGTGTTTCTGTAATCTTATACCAAAATGACACCCTATGAATCAGGAAAGGAAAGAAGCAATGGTAAAGCACAGTTCGGGGTACTTATGAAGCACTTCTAAGAGATCGAGAACATCTTGCAAAGTTTGATCTGTAAGAGTGATGAAGGGATCTTCTGCATATTCTTACTACAAGTCAGCGTATAGGGTTCAATCTTTCGAACAAAGACCATCATGGAATCACAATGTCAGAATTGATGATTCCTGTCAAGCATTTTGTCAACTGCTGAAAATGTGAATTGATCTCCCAAGCCCCATTAGAAACCCATAGATTCTGTCAGTCTGAAGAGAGTCAGAAAGAGAAACTCATGATGAACCGTGTCCTAATCAGGATTTTTCGATTTTGGATAAGAAAAAGCCAAAATGGGTTACTTGCAATCACAACGATGAAGCCATTGTGGGTCCTTGGGCAGATAAAGGTGTTCAACAAGAAAGCAAGCTGTAAATGAAGTTGCTCATGTCTCATGTCTCAAGAGGAATCCAAGAATGTCAAAGAAGCCTTGAAAGATGAAGAATGGACAATTGCTACAAGAAGAACTTAATCAGCTTGAAAGGAATGATGTATGGCAGCTTGTCGCCTCGGCCTCCCAACACCAATGTTATTGGGAAATCAAGTGGATCTACAAGAACAAATCTGATGAGTCAGAATGTCATCAGAAGCAAGGCCAGATTAGTTGTATTAAGCGCTACTCTTAACCTAAGGTGTGGATTTTGACGAAACCTACCCAGTTGTCGTCTTAACTGTTCGACTCTATGCAAATATTGCCTGCCACTCTGGTTTAAACTTTCCAAATGGGATGTCAAGATCGCTTTCCCCAATGGGTACTTAAAATGAAGAGGTGTTTGTGGAACAACCTTAAGGGTTTTGAAGACCTCACAAACTTGGATGGAGTATACAAACTGAAGAAAGCCTCTACGGTTCAAAACAAGCACCATGCATGGTATGAAAGATTATCCTCTCATCTTTCTTTGGCCATGGTTTCTTCCTGTGGCTCGCTGACAAAACCTTGTTTGCAAAAGGGTGGATAAACATGTTGTGTGGATATCTCAAGTGTATGTGGATGATATTGTGGTTGGCTCAACGTCTAATTTCTAGTCAATCGGCCCATCAATATGATAGACTAGCGAGTTTGAAATTCTGAGTCTTGCTGGAGAACTTACCTATTTTCTCGGCTTCAAGTGAGACAAGAGGAGAATGGCATTTTCATTTCTCAAAACCAAATATGCCAAAATCTGTTACTAAAGTTTGGTCTTGAGAACTCCAAAGCTTCTAGGTCACCCATGAGCACACAAAGATGTACAAAGATCCAAGTGGAAAGGATGTGGATCAAACCTTTGGTATAGAAGCACAGTGATTGGTAGCCACCGTATCTTACTGCAAGTAGACCGGACATTGCACGCCGCCGTGCGTGTGCTCGGTTCCAAAGTTGTCCTAAAGAATCATCCGCATGGTCGTAAGTTAAAAGAATCATCAAGTATGTCGGGGGAACTTCCTTGAGAGTTTGGCTATATTACACTCATGACACAAATACAAATCTCGTTGGGTATAGTGATGCCGACTGGGCAAATGTATAGATGTGATCGGAAAAGCACTTCTGGGAGCTTTAGCGTGGGAAACAACCTGCATGTACAAGTACTACAAAGAAACAAAACTGTGTTTCTTTCTTTCAACCGCCGAAGCGAATATGTGGCAGCTGGGAGTTATGTAATCACTCAACTAAGGGGATGAAACAAATGCTTAGTGACTATGGGATCTTGCAATCGAAGTTTCCGATCTATTGCGACATAATATAAGTGCATTGACATATCAAAAGAAACCCTGTCCAACATTCAAGAACCAAGCACATTGATATAATGACATCACTTATTCGAGATCTTGCTTAGGTGTAATACTCTCACCTTAAACTTGTTAACTGAAAAACAACTAGCGGATATATTCACAAAAGTACCAGATAATCAAGGTATGAAAATCTCACGGTCTATTGGTATTTGTGCTTAGTCTAGAATAGTTTGAATAGCCATGCTTCCCACTGTCTTCTGTGCATATTTTTGATTAGTCATCCCACTCATCAAACAGCTACCTGTTCTCTCTTGTTTGTTTCTCTCTTCAAGGTCATACATTATACTGTAATGTGTGTGATTCTACTTTAGTAAATATTGACTATGATGTCAAAGGTTCTCCTACCAAAATATGATGGCTCTCGGAAAATCATTTTTCCTAACTCACAAAAGCTTAGGTGAATTTGTTAAGTCTACTTTGGTCTTAATTATATATACAGTACTTCTACTTGCTCTATAATCTGGAATTCCTTTTGGCATAAGGACCATCTCCTGTATTTATTTACATCTGTGTGTGCTTGTTTCCACATCAACAATTGTAAACAAAAAAAAAAAAAAAAAAAAAAAGGGGGAAAACATCCCTTAGAATTAGAGCAGCACCGTACTCTTCAACAATATGAAATTCTTTTATAACTCCTCTCGGTCAAATACTATTCCATGCAATGTCACAGCATTTTCAACATTTTGTCCTCATCAAATTCACAAATTGAATTTTTAGCGTATTACTCAAACTTGCACTCACCTTGATAGGACTTGCATCTTACTTCCCTATGCCTTATCAGTCATTCTCATCTCATAGAAATTCCATTTTTATCATTGACGGCCTTTTTTGTTCATATTATGTAGCAAGTGTTAAATTTTAAGCTCAATGATTATTAAAGTTTTGTTAACTCGCACATCTGTTTTGGCCTTGTTAGCAAGGAAATATGATTTGCTGATACATCAACCATCCCCTTCCCTTACCTTAGACGATCATAGTTACATAAATGTGAATAAGTCCAATCCTAATATTATTGTCTATATATGTCTTTTTCGAAGAGTAATGAGGAACCTATTGCATTCATTTTTTTATTTATTTTTTAATTTATTTAATGTTTTTTATCTTGGAAGCATGGTTGTTGAAAATTATTTTTATTCCCCTTCTTCTTTGCATCTGTCTAGTTGTTATCTCGTTGATGCAAAAGCTTTTTATCAGGTTTCTTCCTTGATCTTGGTACCATGTGTGTTGTCATGTTCAACCTGAAGGACTTGGGTACACTGTGATTGCTTTTTTCACAAACACACGCTAAGTGGACATATCTCATTTCTGACTATATTAATGTCTAGTCAGATAAGGGAAATAGGGCTATTTATGTCATTCTCGCTTTTTCTAGTCTCCTCTCATCTCGAGTTTCCCTTTTTTCTTTCAGGTTTCGAGAAAATCTGGGACTTCCAGGCTCTTACACCTTCAGTTTTTAAACATCGTGCCGCCTCATTTTTGAAACCCATTTCTCTCCAATTTTTTTCAAACCTCAGGCTGCCTCTTTCCAACCCATTTACCCAACCGTCTCAAATCCTTTCTCTCTCAATTAACTACAAACCTCCATCTCCATGGCTTCTCTTCTTCTCATCTGCACGACGCACTAGATCCAAATCTTCAAATTCGTCCACCGAGAGATCCGTCACCGAGCCAGTTTACGGAGTTGCTCGACAACAAACGCGCCAGACCCGATTCGACCACATCTCGTCTTGGCCCGTCGTTTCTGAGCGTCACGTGTCCTTCCTTGACCTTTCCTTCCGCCACCAACAGACAATGACGATTTGATCGAAAATACCAAATCTTCACACCGCCAACCAACCACCGGAGAAATTCAATTTGTCGGGTGTTGGAGTTCTACGCCAATCTTCCCCTACTTTCCAAGCATGGGTCCAGGTGTGTATGTTCGAAATGTGTCTGTTCCTTTTTCCCTTGATGTCATTGCATATTTATGGTCTGCTCTCATCTCTTTTTCAAATCTGATGTTGAGAGTTTTATGGATGCTACCGCTTATACTATCGAGTCCTATCATAGGATGCTTATGTCGATCCATCCATTCCTTGAAAAACTCCCCAAGTGTATAAATCCCTATCTCTCCTCACCATAAGTGCTTCGACGGACCAGAGAAATGTCATCCCCACTTCCTAATACACGTTAACCACCATCCCTTCACTAAAAAATTGTCTATGCCATGCTTGAATATCTGAGGCTCCCTTCTTGCCTTATGTTTGACTTCCATCCCCTTCCAAAGCCCGAGTCTCCGAGGTTCCTTTGTGCTGCCCAATCTCATCACCCGTTCGTCTAAAAAATCAAACGCAGTGCCTCCATCGATGACGACGCTGATTATTTCACCACGGCTCTTACCGCTCGCCTCTGGATCTAAGTGCCACTATGTCCGCCAAGCGCATCTGGCAATCCTCGCCCTTCCTCCTCCCCCTCCACTGCCTTCGGGCTGCCACGGATATACTCTTGAAGCCGAGAATGCCCGGTTTTGCCAAGAACTTGCGTAAGCTCGAGCCTGGGGATGCCGCGGACTGCCTCTCGTATGGTCCGACCAGCTCACGCTCGGGGAGGAATTTTGATGCGCATCACGTCCTGGGGAGTAGCTTGTATGGGGAGTAGTTAATTTTAGGGCTCCCTATTAGAGAGCCAATGGTGTCTAAGGATGGCTCAAACTCTATTTTTCTGTTTGGTTTAATTTCGTATGGACTGAATATTGCTTATCATTTTGGTTATTGGCGAATTTCGTTGTGAGTTTAATGCTCAATCATGCTTGTTCCTTTGTTGTCTTTACCATGTTGACTTGGATTTTTGTCTTAGCCATGTCGCCAGTGTTTGGTTTTGTCTCGCTTTATACTTGTTTGCATGTCTTATCCGCCTTGTCCCTTTGTCTTCCTGTGACAAAATGGGGAGAAATTATGCATCTAATATGCTCTCATTTTCATAACCCATGATATTTCACACTTGTTCGTGTCAAAAAGCCTTTTGTGCAGGCTTGGACTTCTGTTTAATCTACTTCTGGAGGTGGGTGTGAAATTAGTGTTAGTTTGGGTTTGTTTTGTCAAGAAAAGCCAAAGGGGGAGATTGTAAATTCTAGATTTATTAGTTTTTGGCTTTCCTTGTCAAAATTGTTATTAACTCCACACAAGCTCTTAGATGAATCCAAATTAGTTTAGAGTAAGAAGGTTGCATCAGTTTGAAGAACCTGGCATGATCTCAAAGAGGTATGGTCATGCATGTGCATTCAAGTTTCATTATCGATTAATGCATTTTACGTCAAAGTTTTTTGTCTTTTCTCGACTAGTCTTTTTGTCTAGTCAAATAGAGTCTGTCTTTTTCCGTAAAGCTGGCACACCAATTAAGAAAAAACCCACATGGGTCTCTTTGACACTGTTCAGTTCCCCCAGTGAAGTTCCCCTACCGTTGATCTTTAGAGATCTGTATTGGTTGTGACACGTGCCCTCCTTTGTTTTTCTGATCTTTAAGGTTGTCCTGGGGCAAACAGAAACATTTGGTTGTTGTACAAAAATCAAAAGATTGCAGAGAGTGTTTTTTAGCTTTAAGCTCTCTCTGTTGCTTTTAAAACCCAGCATAAAACAGTTTTGAATAAGCATCAAATTCTTGTGTTTCTTACACAAATCTTTGGAAAAATCGTTGTGTTTATATATTGTCTAAAACCTGAATTTCTCCAAATCTTTCTTAGACAATTGTTTTTGGATTCACGTTAGTTTTCTTCAATTATTTTGAGCGTGGGAAAAACTGACTGGTCAGTTTTGAATCCACATTTGCATTCTCATTCATACCTTCATTCCATTTGCTTGGTTCATACCTTGATTCGGTGCCACAAGAAGTTGAGCCTCGTAGGACAAGCTGCCCTCTCAGAAGACTGAAGCAAGATCCATTTGGTGCCAAGTGTGTTGCATAAAGGTACAAGCTGCCCCTTGGAACATGTCTAGGATTTGAGCTTGTTGCACCAAGCTTTCGGTTTCTGCCTAGGGCTATGCAATCTTGTATGCAGCCATGTTGGTCCGCCTGAGGCCCATTGCTACCCGATACTTTATAGCGTTACAATTGGTTACTGGGTACGAACCTGATGTTTCGTATTTACGCATTTTTGGGTATGCACATTCTGCCATATTGCGCCGCCGCAATGTACCAATATGGGTCCTCAAAGAAGGATGTGAATCTTTGTCGATTGTGATTCTCCTTCGAATTAGCTCTTTAGAGCCCTTGCACGCGATCTCTTTACCGCCATTTTGCGGATTGTCACTTCGATGAGACAGTCTTCCCGCCGTTAGGGGGAGATAAGAACGTCAACGTTCCTGAAGAACGACGCGAATTATCGTGGACGTCCCCACTATGTCTCATCTCGATCCCCATATTCTAGATTTCAGAGTATTGCTCCAAACGCTTTCTCTTATCTAGATAAAGTGACGAGATCACATATACCAGCTGCAAACATGCCTGCAAGGATAGACGTACCTAGCGGACGTCGAGTCAACATCCCCGAAGGGTGTGCCGCCCCTGAAGGACGGTTTGGCCGCCCCTGTTGGACGGCCTGGTACGCCGACGGCTAGCCAATCAATCTGTTCTCGGCCTGAAGCGCGACAGATCACTCGGTTCGAAGGATTCACCTCCCTAGAAGTGGAGAAGTATGGCACAAAATGAATCTCTTCCTCGTTCGCTATCTCAAGCATTCCACCTCATGAAATTAATCCGGATTATCCCGAGACCTGTAGTCTTGGTCCATTATGCATGCATGGATGAGTTAATGGAATTGGAATGAGATTATCATCGATGATATTCACGTATGTGGTAGCTACCCGAAATAGTGAAAAGCGACGATATCGAACTGCGTTCTGTTGATGAATGTCGACGTAGAACTAATTGGTCAAATTGGAAACTAGCAATCCAGGTCGAACTTGATTCACTTGCGAAACGTAAAGTGTTTGGGCCTGTAGTTCCTACACTTCCACATGTGAAGCCCGTTGGCTACAAGTGGGTTTTCGTAAGGAAGCGTAATGAGAAGAATGAAATAGTGCGATACGAAGCACGCCTTGTGGCGCAAGGTTTCTCTCAACGCCCTGGGATTGATTACGAGGAGACTTATTCCCCCGTAATGGACGTCATAACGTTCCGCTACCTTATCAGTTTGGTAGTTTCCGAAAAACTGAATATGCAGCTTATGTACGTGGTTGCAACGTATCTATAGGGATCTTGATACGAAAATATATGTGAAAGTTCCCGAAGAACTTATAGACTGATCCAAATAGTTCTAGACCACAGAACACCCTCTCTATTGAATTGAGGCTTTCACTTTACGGATTGGAACAATCCGAGCGGATGTGGTATACCCGTTTAAGTGAATATTTGATCAGTTAGGGATATGTGAATAAATTATGCCCCTGCGTGTACAAAACCGAATTTGCAAGAATTGCAGTCTATGTCGATGACATAAATCTCACTTCGACTCTGGAAGAGCTTGAGAAAACTGCCTCGCACCTGAAGTCGGAATTTGAGATGAAAGATCTTGGGAAAACTCGTTTATAGCTCGACCCGAAGTTTCGAGCAACGTTCAGATGGTATTCTGGTCCACCAATCGAACTACACCCAGAAGGTGTTGCTTTTGAGTACACCCATGACCATTCATACGCTAGATGCAAATGAGATCCTTGAAAAGGTTGTGGAACTTGAAGTTCTATATCTAAGTTCAATTAGCGCTTTATTGTACTTAGCTCATTGCATTATGCATGACATCTCATTCGTTGTTGATCTTTTGGTAAGATACAACATTGCGCCTACACGCTACCACCAAATAGGTGTTAAAGACGTTTTTCCGTTACTACGGATTTGGGCTTATTCTATCCCTACGCATCTCGGAATTAACCACAACCCCTTGGTTATCAGAATGATGCCTACCTTGTGGGATACGCTGACACAGATTATCTGTCTGTTCCGCACAAGGCACGTTTCCAAACGGATTATGTCTTTACCGTTAGGAACACCGCAATATCTTGGAGGTCAACCAAATAGACCTTAGTTGCGACGTCTTCGAGCTCATCGCCATACACGAAGCCACCCGTGTACATGGGAGCATATTCGAAGCACTTGTAATTCTTCATCCTTCGTTGAGTTCCAACAACGATCTATGAAGACAACGTCGTATGTATCGACCAGACCATAACCTGATACATCCAAGAAGTCAACACCAAGCATATTGCGTCTACATCATATCAGCATGAGCATCAGAAGATTGAAGTCAAGCATATCTGATCCGAAGACAACCTTGCCGACCTCTTCACGAAGTCATTGCCGAAGAAGCTTGTTCGAGGATTTGGTATGTGCAAATTTTCTCATTTGCTACGCTTGTAGTTCTCAGGGAGAGTTTCGTCGAACTCAGGGGGAGTATTCTGAAGTATACTCGCTTGACCTTAATGTACTCTTTTTCCCTACGATCAGGATCATTTTTCCCATTGGGTTTTTATTGCCTGACTAGGTTTTAACGAGGCACCCATTCTGGGCTGGTCATACCCTTGTGTGTTTTCTTACTACTTACGTCTTGAAGATGTTAAGTATCGACATTGCATTAACTCACTTTTCTCCTAGACTATGGGTTTTGTCCCGTCTTGGGTTTTACCATAGCCAGGTTTTGTGAGAGTTTTTATTCTTTTTATATGCAAGTTCCCTATATGAGACTCAAGTGTTCTCTACTGTGCCTACGAGACGACTTCATCAACTATCATCCTGAAGATCTGATGCGATATCTACTTGAGTATTTGCACACTCAAGGGGGAGTGTTGTAGATAATTTATAACATGTGTTAAATTTGATTGTGTAAATCCTAGGTAGATATGGATTAGGCTATTCCGTTCTGTAAAGGATTAGTATCCTATTGTACTTGTACTTGTATTACTATAAATAAAGGCACCTGGTATGTGGAATATATGAACTACATATTCCACATACACTACAGTTTCACCAAATTCTCTCTATTCTTCTCTTGCCGCACCCTTCACTAAAAACTGTCCACAACATATTTCAAATTGGTTTTTTGTTTGCTCCAAGTCGGGATCTGCTGGCTGTAGCAAAAAACGGGAAATCCCAACCCATTATCCAGGTTGCGGGTCTG
>JAEHOF010000010.1:25636-77059 GCA_018257905.1 Gillenia trifoliata | reverse complement strand
CCATTGCTACCCGATACTTTATAGCGTTACAATTGGTTACTGGGTACGAACCTGATGTTTCGTATTTACGCATTTTTGGGTATGCACCTTCTGCCATATTGCGCCGCCGCAATGTACCAATATGGGTCCTCAAAGAAGGATGTGAATCTTTGTCGATTGTGATTCTCCTTCGAATTAGCTCTTTAGAGCCCTTGCACGCGATCTCTTTACCGCCATTTTGCGGATTGTCACTTCGATGAGACAGTCTTCCCGCCGTTAGGGGGAGATAAGAACGTCAATGTTCCTGAAGAACGGCGCGAATTATCGTGGACGTCCCCACTATGTCTCATCTCGATCCCCATATTCTAGATTTCAGAGTATTGCTCCAGACGCTTTCTCTTATCTAGATAAAGTGACGAGATCACATATACCAGCTGCAAACATGCATGCAAGGATAGACGTACCTAACAGACGTCGAGTCAACATCCCCGAAGGGTGTGCCGCCCCTGAAGGACGGTTTGGCCGCCCCTGTTGGACGGCCTGGTACGCCGACAGCTAGCCAATCAATCTGTTCTCGGCCTGAAGCGCGACAGATCACTCGGTTCGAAGGATTCACCTCCCTAGAAGTGAAGAAGTATGGCACAAAAATGAATCCCTTCCTCGTTCGCTATCTCAACCATTCCACCTCATGAAATTAATCTGGATTATCCCGAGACCTGTAGTCTTGGTCCATTATGCATGCATGGATGAGTTAATGGAATTGGAATGAGATTATCATCGATGATATTCACGTATATGGTAGCTACCCGAAATAGTGAAAAGCGACGATATCGAACTGCGTTCCGTTGATGAATGTCGACGTAGAACTGATTGGTCAAATTAGAAACTAGCAATCCAAGTCGAACTTGATTCACTTGCGAAACGTAAAGTGTTTGGGCCTGTAGTTCCTACACTTCCACATGTGAAGCCCGTTGGCTACAAGTGGGTTTTCGTAAGGAAGCGTAATGAGAAGAATGAAATAGTGCGATACGAAGCACGCCTTGTGGCACAAGGTTTCTCTCAACGCCCTGGGATTGATTACGAGGAGACTTATTCCCCTGTAATGGACGTCATAACGTTCCGCTACCTTATCAGTTTGGTAGTTTTTCCGAAAAACTGAATATGCAGCTTATGTACGTGGTTGTAACGTATCTATAGGGATCTTGATACAAAAATATACATGGAAGTTCCCGAAGGACTTATAGACTGATCCAAATAGTTCTAGACCACAGAACACCCTCTCTATTGAATTGAGGCTTTCACTTTACGGATTGGAACAATCCTAGCAGATGTGGTATACCCGTTTAAGTGAATATTTGATCAGTTAGGGATGTGTGAATAAACTATGCCCCTGCGTGTACAAAACCGAATTTGCAAGAGTTGCAGTCTATGTCGATGACATAAATCTCACTTAGACTCTGGAAGAGCTTGAGAAAACTGCCTCGCATCTGAAGTCGGAATTTGAGATGAAAGATCTTGGGAAAACTCGTTTATGTCTCGACCCGAAGTTTCGAGCAAAGTTCAAATGGTATTCTGGTCCACCAATCGAACTACACCCAGAAGGTGTTGCTTTTGAGTACACCCATGACCATTCATACGCTAGATGCAAATGAGATCCTTGAAAAGGTTGTGAAACTTGAAGTTCTATATCTAAGTTCAATTAGCTCTTTATTGTACTTAGCTCATTGCATTATGCATGACATCTCATTCGTTATTGATCTTTTGGTAAGATACAACACTGCGCCTACACGCTACCACCAAATAGGTGTTAAAGATGTTTTTCCGTTACTACGGATTTGGGCTTATTCTATCCCTGCGCATCTCAGAATTAACCACAACCCCTTGGTTATCAGAATGATGCTTACCTTGTGGGATACGCTGACACAGACTATCCGTCTGTTCCGCACAAGGCACGTTTCCAAACGGATTATGTCTTTACCGTTAGAAACACCGCAATATCTTGGAGGTCAACCAAATAGACCTTAGTTGCGACGTCTTCGAGCTCATCGCCATACACTAAGCCACCCGTGTACATGGGAGCATATTCGAAGAACTTGTAATTCTTCATCCTTCGTTGAATTCCAACAACGATCTATGAAGACAACGCCGCATGTATCGACCAGACCATAACATGATACATCCAATAAGTCAACACCAAGCATATTGCGTCTACATCATATCAGCATGAGCATCAGAAGATTGAAGTCAAGCATATCTGATCCGAAGACAACCTTGCCGACCTCTTCACGAAGTCATTGCCGAAGAAGCTTGTTCGAGGATTTGGTATGTGCAAATTTTCTCATTTGCTACGCTTGTAGTTCTCAGGGGGAGTTTCGTCGAACTCAGGGGGAGTATCCTGAAGTATACTCACTTGACCTTAATGTACTCTTTTTCCCTACGATCAGGATCATTTTTCCCATTGGGTTGTTGTTGCCTGACTAGGTTTTAACGAGGCACCCATTATGGGCTGGTCATACCCTTGTGTGTTTTCTTACTACTTACGTCTTGAAGATGTTAAGTATCAACATTGCATTAACTCACTTTTCTCCTAGACTATGGGTTTTGTCCCGTCTTGGGTTTTACCATAGCCAGGTTTTGTGAGAGTTTTTATTCTTTTTATATGCAAGTTCCCTATATGAGACTCGAATGTTCTCTACTGTGCCTACGAGACGACTTCATCAACTATCATCTTGAAGATCTGATGCGATATCTACTTGAGTATTTGCACACTCAAGGGGTCTAGGATACTCATCTTCTCATCAAAGGCTCTCCTTGGTGTGGAGACTAGAGGTTCCCTACTTTGGGAACTTGGAGAAATCCGATTCATCCATCATCATCCAAGCAAGGAATGAAGGCCCTCTCCATGGGTGATTAGCCTTTGTAGGCAAGGAATCTACAAGGTATATGATTTCACAACTCAAATTGTGCTTGAGTTTTGTTTAATGGTTCACCATATCTACTGAGCTTTGAATTTCTTGGGTTAAGTTTCGTTTAAGTGCATAGAAGCATGTTTCCGCCTTTAATTGTTAAATGCATGCTTAATGATGTTGCTTAATGGTGGTTAATCATAAAATTTCCCTTCAAGTGGTATCGAGCCTAGGTCTAGTAAGATTGGTGAATCTTTTTGTATTTGTGTTTATAGTTTGTGATTTAAATTTTGTAATTGTTACAAGATTTGTGTTGTATTTGAATGTAAATTTTGTTGGAAAATTTGCCATCTCAAATGTTATGAATCATAGTTCATATGAGCATGAATTTTAGAACTAAAATTTGGTGCCATGAATTTTTGGGAAATTCGGCCAAATCAAAGGTTGGATTTTTGGGTTCTTATTTGACTTGTTAAAATGGTTTTAATGTGACAATTGGAACCCCTAAAGTGCCCCTATTATGGTAATATGTGTTATTTCCCCAAAGTTTGACTTATTTTGGAAGTGTTTTGGATGTGAAAATGTTCACTTGGAGTTCTTATGGATGTTCATGGATGTTAACTTCATTGTTCTTGAAATGTTCTTGGCAAGACAAAATGTTTTGTGGTTTGATTCAAATTGTTTTGTTGTTTTTCAAAAGTTTTGGTTTGTTATTTGATTGTTGTTGGCTGATTTTGTGTGATTGAAAAATGAATTTTCAACCCATACCAATCACTTACAAGCCATGCCAATCAAGCGACTCAAACCATTCCTTTCTATTCATACCATGCCTTGTCTTCCACCTAACATCTTCACTCCATTTTCCACTCCCACAACCGGCCACTCCCACATGGGAGTACTTTTGAAACTTATGCGATTACGCCAAGGGTGCAATCTTGTGTGTTGCACTTTGACCGAAAGTTTGCGTTTTTACGTTAAGGCCCAAAATCACTGAAGGCAAATTGTTTTTGTTCCTTTAATGAAGTTTTGTAAATGTTGAAATTTTTGGGTTCTAGTTGTAATAACATGAAGTGGACTTTTATGTTTTTACAAAGTGACCCCAAGTTTATGTTTTTGCAATATTTAATAGTTGGGGTTATTGCATTTTGGCCCAAATTGAAGAGAACAAAATTGTTTTGTCTCTTTAAATGAGAATTGAATTTTCATTTCATTTAACCATTTAAATCATTCTATAGATACAAAAACCAAATGAAAATGTTGCATTCTTGTTTAATTAGTTAAGTGTTAGTGGGTAAAGGGTGATTATGAACCTAAGCCTACGATAATTGAGCTATGTGAAGGCCGTTTTTCAAATTGTTTGAACCATGGGAATGTGTAGATTAGATTTTGGTTGTAATTTGATTTGATCAAATGTTGTAAAGAGCATAAGCTCTTCTTTAATTTAATTGTACTCCTTTCTTGCTTTATTTGATATGCATGAAATTGGAGTAGTTGAGTCCAACGCCCAATAAGACAACACACGTTAATGTGATTAAACGTATAACTAAAATCAATCATGATCCTAGTCAGTGATCAACACTAGGCTCGTGTTAGATCAAATCAAAGGTTCATAGTCATCTAAGGCCCTAAGGCAACTATATAGTCCTTAAACGAATGCAAACCTTATGTTAGTAGTACCATATACTCTTGCTTTAAAAGCAGTTTTACAAGCTTAGTGGGAAGTATGTATACTACTAAATCAATCAAATGTAATGGAAGTAGTTGCAATAGGACCAAATTGTTTTTAATTTGATTAAAATGATAATATATATGGATGAGACCTAAAAACCCTCAAATCATTATTAAGTTGTAAAGCGTGGGAGTGCTGAGCAAGCTCTTTACCGTGGCGCCGGCATTGGTAGAGCTCGGCGTTTATGACTTGTACCGCGAGCTTCACCCTATCATGAGAATTACAAGTGCATGCTTATACTGGGAGGTCTATATGCATACTTGATGTTGTGGTGAGCAAAGAATAGCCAACATCATGTCATTGTAGAGGTTGATGGCGGACCCTACCCCAGAACTTGCATGAGATGAATGACTTAACTAAATTGTGGGTGCCAACATCCCCATGTCATTGTGGTGTCATTCTCTAGAGCCGTATATGGTCTTACATTGGATGTAAAAGAGTAAGTGTACTCTCTCATTATTGTAAGCTAGCCAACATCATGTCATTGTGAGGTGGGCTTAGTAATGGTGAGCCTAAAATACCTCACCCAGAGTTTCGCCCAGCTTAGAATTAGATGAGGGATATGGAATTTGCGAAAATAGTGGGTGATGCTATTTTGATTAGTCCCGGATCAAATGGCTTAAAATCAATCAATTTATATTCGTTATGTATTTATTTAGATATATTTGCAGCTATCCTAAACTTGACAAAGAAAAGGCCTAAGTTCGGACTTGGTACCCTGATCCCATGGGTGTCTTGAATGGATTGTATATGTGCATAAGTAGTCTCATTCTCACAATCTTCCTTTAGATAACGTATCCATTGGAAGAACATGTTAGATAGTTGGACATTATGTTTGGAACATAGTGGTTGTTTGACAAAAATAGTCCGTAAACATGGACTTATAATGATTGAATCATTAAATGTTGAAGTGTTAAACCAATTGGGGGCGAAACAAGGCAAGGACTTCACCATGAGTCCCTATCCAAATGGTTCATTAAGTTTATTATGGCTTTATATAATGAACAATAACGCACTCTCTCCAAAATGCGTTTGATGTGTAAAACACAATTGAAATAAGTTTCAAGAGAGATAGTGGGAGTTTAGGGACCATGACTAGCCCAGTCAATGGA
Organism: Gillenia trifoliata; assembly: GCA_018257905.1. Lineage (NCBI taxonomy): Eukaryota > Viridiplantae > Streptophyta > Magnoliopsida > Rosales > Rosaceae > Gillenia > Gillenia trifoliata. Next base: position 71,333 of record JAEHOF010000010.1, on the reverse strand, counting down.
GAAGTCAAATGAAGAGGCAAATTAACTCCAAGGGAACAAACTTTCTTTATGAAAGGATGGACATTGGAAGGGTATTTGCAAGAAATGTCTTGCAAATGTCAAGAACACATCTTTCAAGGTGTTGTATATGTTCTTGAATAATTCAAGACGAGTTAGTTTCTTCTACTTGAATGCATGATTATATTATTTGTGACTATGTTTACAATCGTTGTAAAAGTGTGGCAAATAAGAAGTAGAAGATTAATGAGAGGAAAGAAAGTACTTCACATTGAACGTGAATCAAATATAGATCTCTGCAGCGGAATAGTACTTATTTCCTCATATGAACTACCAAAGTTATTGGATTATTGTAATCTAATAGATTGTCTCTATAGTAGAGATAATATGGTAGTGTTAAGCTGTTTAGAATATGTGATGGCAAAACCCAAAAAGTTTACAAGGTAGTGACTAATCCCAAGCCCCGAATTGTGACACCTGCAAAAACATAAATTACGAGTTGGTCATAGATGGATGCTTTGGATCGATAGATCCGGATCCAATGCCTTCTTGTTAAAAATTTGTATGGGGCGAAAATGTTCGAATCTTTATTCTTTTGGAAAGAATAAAGAATCCCTGTGATTGTTGAGGTTATTATTCCTTAGATGTTGAAGTGGCACATAACCCACTGACATAATACTACTCATGTTATATGACATTCACCGAAGATCGCTCTCGGATTTGAATATCGTGTATTTTGAATAAACACAAGTCCAGATCTTTATCAAAAGGTTTCAAAGAATTCAAGAATGTAAGTTGATGAGTAAGATATCTAAAGTATTTACCTCCTTAAATTTGATCTAAGGAAATATAACACTTTAGAAGAGTTTCCTTAAGAAAGATATCAAGAAAATTAAAGCGTCATAAGATAATAGTTTTCTCCATTAGGAGAAGAAGCAATTTCGAATAAGATTTGGTTCGTTGGATATTATCAAAATGCCCATATATAAGATATATATATACACACTTCTAAGACAATACGATTGTCAATTAGAATATCTTCCAAAGTTTTCATGACTTCATAGGATGTAGTCGGAAGAAAGACAAGTCTTAAGCGTGACAGATTTGGGGTTGTATGCTAATAAGCAATATTGGTTGAAAACAATCTTGTAGGATATCCACGAGATTAGTCTTTGGATATCACTTCTATTAACCAACTAACAAATATTTGTTTGTTGGGTAGTTCATTAATAATCCTACAATAGGATTTGCCTAATATAAGGCAAGTGAGCAGAAATAGAATTCAAAGAATAGGTTCTTTGAGGTACAAGATGATAATCAACAAATATAACCTAATTCAACACTAATAGCTCCAAAGTAGTCAAGAAGGATTTGTAAACCGTCTACGGTTGAATGGTTTGAACTTTATGACTATGTCATAGAGTTACACCTCTTAATTCGAGAAAAGAATTAAGAATGAAAATCATATGATTACATTGAGTGTGTGTACGACACATACTCATGTAAATGGTATAATACCATTTGGCTAAAATAATGAAACTTACACAGCTAATTGGTAGCTTAAGGTGAAGGCTACAATCAAAAAGAAATGGTTGACTTGGAAGAAGCATCTTTGATGTGATCTTGGTTTCTATTGGTCAAGATTGTGCTTTACAGCAACGATGATTTAATGTTTGGACATAATATGGGTTCCAGAAACCATTATCAGATGGTCTTGATAATAGCATGTCTAAACTAGAAATCATAAACATGTAAGTTGTAAGAGATTCCTCCATCATCAGATCTTAGCAAGCTAATGGGAGCTATAAGCATTTATGAGATAAAGAATCAAATCGTTTGATCTCTCCTCATAGGAATGTAAATGAATCTTTGTCTACTAGTTTTACAAAGATTAGTGGGAGTTAATAATATTTCTAAATTTGAAGACATATATACTTGATATATATTAATTTTGGAAATGAAAGAAATTCTTCTTCATTAAAAGTTATGACTTTAAACAAATTTATATGGGAGACATAGTCTATAAACATGGGATGGAAATCTATAATGATAGATTTGAGGATATAATGGATTATATCAATCCTAATGATAGACGAAAGATGCTAGAAGTTTCTCATATGATGATAAGCTTCAGGTATAAGGACAAACTCTAGTAAGACTGGGAGATTGCTCTTCTCAAAGGGAGCATTGCCTTTGACTCCCAAAGAAGAAATAATCAAGTAAAATAGAATCCTTGCCTCATAAGGTGATTATGTATTTCATATTGTATGAAAAGCGTTGATATGGAGTTGTACTGGGAGACGGTGCAAGACGATATCAATGCAAGCCCGAGGATAGAACCATGGCTGGCCCCATCCAAGTGAATCATAAGTATTTAAGAAACACTAAAGGATGGATTCCTCAAAAATGAGGAAGAAGTTAGAGTAACGCAATGGGACGTAAATGTATTAGATTATGAATCTAATCCATCATTGAATATCTCTTTATTATGACTAAAGAGATATTTAGGTGAAAACATTAAAGTAATGACTTTAGTGTGTTTCATCGTACATGCAAAATATATATAGCCATATAGAAGCTTACAGCGTTGTTGTTTGGATAGGAAAGTTATAGACTTTCTGTCGGTTCCCAACCGAGTGTCTTTAGTGTGCCGACACTTTGACACTAATGGGCGATAGCTCAAGCCAAAGGGAATCAAGGTCTCATCAAGATCCGAACTCAAATGAGAGACTTAACCATGATTAAGAATCATGTATAATGAGTAAGTCGTTAATCTCAGATTTAACACGTGGATAACACATATAGATATCCCTTTGCCTAGGCCTACTACTCAGCCATTTATGAAATGAATTGAAGAAGGCATCATCTTGATGACCAAGGTTTGATTGGCTCTAGTGCAAGTGGAGGGTGAAGAATGTACTTTTTAAATCCAATCATATGATGATACTTTAGGACATTTCAAATGTTAAACTAATTTAGTTTGATATAAAGGGCAATGATTATTGTTTAAAGTAGTCTCATATAAATGTTACTTAATAGCCAAACAATAAGTCCAAGAATATGTGCTTATGAGAATGTAATCTAAACAAGTTAGGTTCGCTTGAGACCATTCTCATTCATTGACACTGTCTAAGCACGTTCACGATCATAGGATTGTCAATTGGGCATTGACGGTCCGTTAAGATCGATACATGTTACTGTCTTCTCCAGGGAGAGTGGCTAGTCTCGAGTCATTGGTGTAAGTGACATCAAGATAAGCATGTAGGTGCTCAATAGAGATGAGTTCATGACGCGATCAGCGATGATTTTCATGATCATGTCACGCGAGAACTCATAGTTGGGATAATGCAAATTAGTCCTATGACACGAGGCATCACGGTTGTCTTGTGGTGAGGTCACTTAATCTTTGATTATGTCAAAGGCACCCCATTCGGTGTCTGACATCGTTGGGGTTAAGCTACTTAGCAACCATGGAGAGGCAGTGAATGCATGACAAAGGGATCCTGCAACCTTCAAACCGTTTGAGAGAATACTGCAAGATATGATTAAGATGCGGCCAGGTATGAATAGGTTTTGGAAGTCGTTCCCGTCATATTCAATGTAATCATATAAGTAATGGAATCACATTGGATAGTAGACATGAATAAACTATCAAACCAAACAATGTGGTGAGAGTATTGTAGTAGAGAAGGACCGTGTGCATTTGCAATCCCTATTGAATAGGTTTCTCCACCTCTTGATTAGCTTGGGTATGTGACATGTTGCTAGGTGTCACTCATGGTTTGTGGATGCTCTATGAAAGTGTATAATCATAGGGAAGAATTGAAAGTATGTTTCAATTAGGAATTGATTAGAAAAGAGTTCTAATCCTCCCTTTGCCTCGCTAAAAGGAACTGTGGATCGTGCATAGTGAAGGTAGAGTTTGATGAAACAATGGAGATGAGTAGAATAATTAAATGGTTTAATTATTTATGGCAAGGATTAGTAATATGTTAATTAATCAAGCGAATAAGTTCGTTATAGACCTCGGGTTAGTTTTGGGCTTCAAGGCTTGATAGACCCCGAGCGTCAAGCCCGTTGACTTAAGTTGTATGACAACTTAATGATTAATAATAGATTAAGCCCAAAGGCCCAAGACCCAACATGGCGGCCATTGATTGCAATGTAGTGGACTTGTTTATTTACAAGTTTGCCACTACATTTGTGAGATATTATAATGCCAATTTGATAACATTTCAACTAAGTGGTTTTCTTTTGGAGGATTGAAGGTAAGCTCTCTTCTCTCAAAGGAGCCGGCTCCCTAGAGGAAAATAGCTAGCAATCTCTCTTCCTCTAGGATACTCATCTTCTCATCAAGGCTCTCCTTGGTGTGGAGACTTAGGAGTTCACTCTTTGGGAACTTGGAGAATCGATTCATCGAAGTCATCATCAGAAAAAACGGGAATGAAGGCCCTCTCCATGGGTGATTAGCCTTTGCTTAGGCAAAGAGGAGTCTACAAAGGTATATGATTTCACAACTCAAATTGTGCTTGAGTTTTGTTAATGGTTCCTACATATCTACTAGGCTTTGAATTTCTTGGGTTAAGTTTAGTTTAAGTGCATAGAAGCATGTTTCCTTTAATTGTTAAATGCATGTAATGATGTTGCTTAATGAACTCGGTTAATCCATAAAATTTCCCTTCAAGTGAGTATCGAGCCCCTAGGTCTAGTAGTTGGTGAATCTTTTGTGTTTTGTGTTTACATAGTTGTGATTCAAATTTTGTAATTGTTACAAGATTTATTGTTGCTTGTTTGAATGTAAATTTTGTTGGAAAATTTGCCATCTCAAATGTTATAGATATGATTCATATGAGCATGAATTTTGAGACACTAAAATTTTGGTGCCATAATTTTGGGAAATTCAGCCAAATCAAAGGTTGGATTTTTGGGTTCTTATTTGACTTGTTAAAATGGTTTTAATCATGACAATTGGAACCCTAGAATTGCCATTTATTATGGTAATATGTTATTTCCCCAAAGTTTGACTTATTTTTGGAAGTGTTTTTGGATAGAAAATGTTCATGGAGTTCTTATGGATGTTCATGGATGTTCTTCATTGTTCTTGAAATGTTCTTGCTTAAAAGACAAAATGTTTTGTGGTTTGATTCAAATTGTTTGTTGTTTTTCAAAAAGTTTTGGTTTGTTATTTGATTGTTGTTGGCTGATTTTGTGTGATTGAAAAATGAATTTTCAACCCATACCAATCGCACAAGCCATGCCAATCAAACCTTCAAACCATTCCTTTCCACTATTCATACCATACGCATGCTTCCACCTAACATCTTCACTCCATTTTCCTCCCTGACGGCCACTCCCACATGGGAGTACTTTTGGGAGCTTTATGCAATTACATAAAGTTTGATACTTTTGTGTGTTTGCACTTTTGACAGTTTCTTTTACGTTAAGGCCCAAAATCACTAAAAGGAGCAAATTGTTTTGTTCCTTTAATGAAGTTTTTGTAAATGTTAATTTTAGGTTCTAGTTGTAATAACATGAAGTATTGGACTTTTATGTTTTACAAAGTGACCCCAAAGTTTTATGTTTTGCAATATGGCCCAATAGTTGAGGTTATTGCATTTTGGCCCAGAATTGGAAGAGAACAAAATTGTTTTGTCTCTTTAAATGAGGTGAATTTTCATTTCATTTAGCTCCATTTAAATCAATTCTATGGATACAAAAACCAAATGAAAATGTTGCATTCTTGTTTAATTAGTTAAAGTGTTAATTAATTAAAGAAGGTGATTATGAACCTAAGCCTACGATAATTGAGCTATGTGAAGGCCGTTTCAAGGTATTGAACCATGGGAATGTGTAGATTAGATTTTGGTTGTAATTTGATTTGATCAAATGTTGTAAAAGAACATAAGCTCTTCTTTAATTTAATTGTACTCCTTTCTTGCTTTATTTGATATGCATGAAATTGGAGTAGTTAAGTCCAACGCAATAAGACAACACACGTTAATGTGATTAAACGTATAACTAAAGATCAATCACCGTCCTAGTGTTGATCAGCACTAGGCTCGTGTTGGGTCAAATCAAAGGTTCATAGTCATCCTAAGGCCTAAGGCAACTATATAGTCCTTAAGCGAATGCAAACCTTATGTTAGTAGTACCATATACTCTTGCTTTAAAAGCCGTTTTACAAGCTTAGTGGGAGTATCATATACTACTAAATCAATCAAATGGACCGATAGTTGCAATAGGACCAAATTGTTTTAATTTGATTAAAATGATAATATATATGTGATGAGACCTAAAAACCCTCGGAATCATTATTAAGTTGTAAAGCGTGGGAGTGCTTTGAACACTCTTTCGTGGCCTTCCACCGTGGTAGGCTCAAGCGTTTATGACTTGTACACCCGACTTCACCTATCATGAGGAGTACAAAGTGCATGCTTATACTGGGGAGGTCTATATGCATACTTGATGTTGTGAAGGTAGGCAACAAGAATAGCCAACATCATGTCATTGTGAGGTTGTTCTTGGACCCCTACCGAACTTGCATGGTGGGAATGACTTAGCCCAAGTGCAATGGTGCCAACATCATGTCATTGTGAGCGTCATTCTCTAGAGGCAAAGTATATGGTACCCATTGGATGTAAAGTAAGTGTACTCTCATTATTAATCGCTAGCCAACATCATGTCATTGTAGAGTGGAGAAGCAGTAACGTGTCGACCTCATACCTACTAAAGTTTCGCCAAAAACTCTAGTTCCGATGAGGGATATGGAATTTGCCAAAATAGTGGGTGATGCTATTTGATTCAAAGACACGGATCAAATGGCTTAAAATAAAATCAATTTATATTCGTTATGTATTTATTTACCGATATATTTGCAAGCTATCCTAAACTTGACAAAGAAAAGGCACAAGTTTCGGACTTGGTACCATGATCCCGTGATTGTCTTGAATGGATTGTATATGTGCCTAAGTAGTCTCATTCTCACAATCTTCCTTTAGATAGCATTATCATTGGAAGAACATGTTAGATAGTTGGACATTATGTTTGGAACATAGTGGTTGTTTGACAAAAATAGTCATAAACATGGACTTATAATGATTTTGAATCATTAAATGTTGAAGTGTTAAACCAATTAAGAAGAATGAAGTGAGCAAGGACTTCACCATGAGTCCTGTCCAAATGGTTCGTAAGTTGGTATAGGCTATATAATGAACAATAACACTTTTTCTCCAAAATCGTTTGATGTAAAACACAATTGAAATAAGTTTCAAGAGAGATAGTGGGAGTTTAGGGACCATGACTATTGTAGTCAATGGAGAAGTCAAAATGAAGAAGAAGGCAAATTAACTCCAAGGGAACAAACTTTCTTTGAAAGGATGGACATTGGAAGAGGTATTACAGAAATGTCTTACCGTCTCAAAGAACACATCTTTCAAGGTGTTGTATATGTTTCTTGAATAATTCAAAAGGCTGAGTTGGTTCTTCTACTTGAATGCATGGGTCTGCATATTTGTGACTATGTTTTACAATCGTTGTAAAAAAGTGTGGCAAATAAAGTAGAATTAATGAGAGAAGAGAGTACTTCACATTCGGAGCGTGAATCAAATATAGATCTCTGCGAAAGCGAGATAGTACTTACTTCCTCATATGAACTACCAAAAAGTTATTTGGATTATTGTAATCTAATAGATTGTCTACATAGTAGAGATAATATGGTAGTGTTAGCTGTTTGAGCTCTCATGATGCTTAAAACTAAAGTTACAAGGTAGTGACTAATCCCAGGCCAGATTGTGACACCTCTAAAAACATAAATTACGAGTTGGTCATAGATGGGTGCTTTGAGATCGATAGATCAGGATCCAATGCCTTCTTATTAAGAATTGTATAAGTAAATGTTCGAAATCTTTATTCTTTTGGAAAGAATAAAGATCTGCCTGTTGAGGTTAATTCACTTAGATATTAGTGGCACATAACCACAACATAATACTACTCATGTTATGTGACATTCAGGAATCGCTCTCGGTTGGACTACTCGTGTATTTTGAATAAACACAAGTCCGAATACTTTGTAAAGGTTTCAAAGAGTCCAAAGAATGTAAGTTGATGAGTAAGATATCTAAGTATTTACATCTTAGAATTTGATCTAAGGAAATATAACACTTTAGAAGAGTTTCCTTGAAAGATATCAAGGAAAATTAAGCGTCATAAGATAATAGTTTTCTCCATTGGGAGAAAGAGCAATTTCAATAAGATTTGGTTCGTTGGATATTATCAAAATACCCATATATAAGATATATATATACACTTCTAAGACAATACGATTGTCAAGTAGAATATCTTCAAAATTTTCATGACTTCATAGGATGTAGTCGGAAAGAAAGACAAGTCTTAAGCGTGTTAAGATTTGGGTTTGTATGCTAATAAGCAATATTGGTTGAAAACAATCTTGTAGGATATCCACGAGATTAGTCTTTGGATATCACTTCCCTATTAACCAACTAACAAATGTTGTTTGTTGGGTAGTTCGTGTAATCCTACAAGCTAGGATTTGCCTAATATAAGGCAAGTGAGCAGAAATAAATTCAAAGAATAGGTTCTTTGAGGTACAAGATGATAATCAACAAATATAACAACCTGAATTCCAACACTAATAAGCTCCAAAGTAGTCAGAAGGATTTGTAAACCGTCTAGAGTTGAATGGTTTTGAACTTTATGACTATGTCATAGGTTACACCTCTTAATTGAAGAAGAATTAAGAATGAAAATCATATGATTACATTGAGTGTGTGTCCGACACATACTCATGTAAATGAAGTATAATACCATTTGACTCAGGAAATAATGAAACTTACGACTAATTGGTAGCTTAGGGTGACTACAATCAAAAATGGTTGACTTGGAAGAAACCATCTTTGATCTCCAGTCTTGGTTTCTATTAATTCAAAGATTGTTAGCTACAACTTAACGATGATTTAATGTTTGGACATAATATGAGTTCACGAGAAACCATTATCAAGATGGTCTTGATAATATATGTCTAAAACTAAATCATAAACATGTAAGTTGTGAGATTCATCCATCATGAATCTTAGCAAGCTAATGGGAGCTATAAGCATTTTATGAGATAAAAGATCAAATCGTTTGATCTCTCATAAAGATGTAAATGAATCTTTTGTCTACTAGTTTTACAAAGATTAGTGGGAGTTAATAATATTTCTAAATTTGAACATATATATGATATATATTAATTTTGGAAATGAAAGAAATTCTTCTTCATTAAAAGTTATGACTTTAAACAAATTTATATGAGGAGACATAGTCTATAAACATGGGATGGAAATCTATAATGATAGATTTGGATATAGTGGATTATATCAATCCTAATGATGAGCGAAAGATGCTAGGAAGTTTCTCATACCTGATGATAAGCGAATGTAAGAACGACTCTAGTAAGACTAGGAGATTACTCTTCTCCAAAGGGAGACGTGCCTTTGACTCCCAAAGAAAGAAATAATGCGTAAAATAGAATCCTTTATGCATGTAAAAGGTGATTTATGTATTTCATATTGTATGGCAACGTTGATATGAGTTGTACCTAGAAGACGGTACAAGACGATATCAATGCAAGCCAAAGGATAGAACCGTAAGCATCCAAGTGAATCCTTAAGTATTTAAGAAACACTAAAGGATGGATTCTAAAAATGAGGAAGAAGTTAAGAGTAACGCAATGGAACGTAAATGTATTAGATTATGAATCTAATCCATCATTGAACTCTCTTTATTATGACTAAAGAGATATTTGAAGTCAAGCGATAAAGTAATGACTTTAGTGTGTTTCGCCATTACATACAAAATATATATAGCCATATAGAAGCTTACAACGTTGTTGTTTGGATGGGAAAGTTATGAACTTTCTGTTGGTTCCAACCAGAAAGTGTCTTTAATTAATGCTTGACAACTTTGTGCCTAATGAAGGCGATAATAAAGCCAAGGAATCGAGTCTCATCGAATCCAGAACTCAAATGAGAACTTAACCACATGATTAAGAATCATGTATAATGGTGAAGTCGTTAATCTCAAGTTTGCGCCTGTGGATAACACATATAGATATCCCTTTGCCTAGGCCTACTACTCGGCCATTTATGAAATGAATTGAGAGAGGCATCGTCAGCGATGACCAAAGGCGATTGGCTCTAGTGCAGAGTGGGAGATTGTTGGAAATGTGCCTAAATCCAATCATGATGATAGCACTACGGACATTTCAAATGTTAAACTAATTTAGTTTGATATAAAGGGGCAATGATTATTGTTTAAAGTAGTCTCATATAAATGTTATATGCTTAAACAATAAGTCGAATATGCTTATGAGAATGTAATCCTAAACAAGTTAGGTTCATGAGACCATTCTCATTCATTGACATATCCTAAACGTTCTGATCATAGGATTGTCAATTGGGCATTGTGAGTCCGTTAAGATCGATGCATGTTATATCTTCTCTCGAGGAGAGTGGCTAGTCTCGAGTCATTGGTGTAAGTGACATCCAAGATAAGCATGTAGGTGCTTTCGATAGGAATGAGTTCAGCGAGACGTTAGCGATGAGTTTTTCATGATCTTGTCATGAGAACTCATGGTTGGGGATAATGCAAATTAGTCCTATGACCATTGCTACCCGATACTTTATAGCGTTACAATTGGTTACTGGGTACGAACCTGATGTTTCGTATTTACGCATTTTTGGGTATGCACCTTCTGCCATATTGCGCCGCCGCAATGTACCAATATGGGTCCTCAAAGAAGGATGTGAATCTTTGTCGATTGTGATTCTCCTTCGAATTAGCTCTTTAGAGCCCTTGCACGCGATCTCTTTATCGCCATTTTGCGGATTGTCACTTCGATGAGACAGTCTTCCCGCCGTTAGGGGGAGATAAGAACGTCAACGTTCCTGAAGAACGGCGCGAATTATCGTGGACGTACCCACTATGTCTCATCTTGATCCCCATATTCTAGATTCCAGAGTATTGCCCCAAACGCTCTCTCTGATCTAGATAAAGTGACGAGATCACATATACCAGCTGCAAGGATAGACGTACCTAACGGACGTCGAGTCAACATCCTCGAAGGGTGTGCCGCCCCTGAAGGACGGTTTGGCCGCCCCTGTTGGACGGCCTGGTACGCCGACGGCTAGCCAATCAATCTGTTCTCGGCCTGAAGCGCGACAGATCATTCAGTTCGAAGGATTCACCTCCCTAGAAGTGGAGAAGTATGGCACAAAACGAATCCCTTCCTCGTTCGCTATCTCAACCATTCCACCTCATGAAATTAATCCGGATTATCCCGAGACCTGTAGTCTTGGTCCATTATGCATGCATGGATGAGTTAATGGAATTGGAATGAGATTATCATCGATGATATTCACGTATATGGTAGCTACCCAAAATAAGTGAAAAGCGACGATATCGAACTGCGTTCCGTTGATGAATGTCGACGTAGAACTGATTGGTCAAACTGGAAACAAACAATCTAGGTCGAACTTGATTCACTTGCGAAACGTGTTTTGGGCCTGTAGTTCCTACACTTCCACATGTGAAGCCCGTTGACTACAAGTGGGTTTTTCGTAAGGAATCGAAATGAGAAGAATGAAATAGTGCAATACGAAGCACGCCTTGTGGCGCAAGGTTTCTCTCAAACGCCCTGAGATTGATTACGAGGTGACTTATTTCCCCCGTAATGGACGTTATAACGTTCCACTACCTTATCAGTTTGGTAGTTTCCGAAAAACTGAATATGCAGCTTATGTACGTGGTTGTAACGTATCTATAGGGATCTTGATACGGAAATATATGTGAAAGTTCCCGAAGAACTTATAGACTGATCCAAATAGTTCTAGACCACAGAATACCCTCTCTATTGAATTGAGGCTTTCACTTTACGGATTGGAACAATCCGAGCGGATGTGGTATACCCGTTTAAGTGAATATTTGATCAGTTAGGGATATGTGAATAAACTATGCCCCTGCGTGTACAAAACCGAATTTGCAAGAGTTGCAGTCTATGTCGATGACATAAATCTCACTTAGACTCTGGAAGAGCTTGAGAAAACTGCCTCGCACCTGAAGTCGGAATTTGAGATGAAAGATCTTGGGAAAACTCGTTTACGTCTCGACCCGAAGTTTCGAGCAAAGTTCAGATGGTATTCTGGTCCACCAATCGAACTACACCCAGAAGGTGTTGCCTTTGAGTACACCCATGACCATTCATACGCTAGATGCAAATGAGATCCTTGAAAAGGTTGTGGAACTTGAAGTTCTATATCTAAGTTCAATTAGCGCTTTATTGTACTTAGCTCATTGCATTAAGCATGACATCTCATTCGTTGTTGATCTTTTGGTAAGATACAACATTGCGCTTACACGCTACCACCAAATAGGTGTTAAAGACGTTTTTCTGTTACTACGGATTTGGGCTTATTCTATCCCTGCGCATCTCAGAATTAACCACAACCCCTTGGTTATCAGAATGATGCTTACCTTGTGGGATACGCTGACACAGACTATCCGTCTGTTCCGCACAAGGCACGTTTCCAAACGGATTATGTCTTTACCGTTAGGAACACCGCAATATCTTGGAGGTCAACCAAATAGACCTTAGTTGCGACGTCTTCGAGCTCATCGCCATACACGAAGCCACCCGTGTACATGGGAGCATATTCGAAGCACTTGTAATTCTTCATCCTTTGTTGAGTTCCAACAACGATCTATGAAGACAACGCCGCATGTATCGACCAGACCATGATACATCCAAGAAGTCAACACCAAGCATATTGCGTCTACATTACATCAGCATGAGCATCAGAAGATTGAAGTCAAGCATATCTGATCCGAAGACAACCTTGCCGACCTCTTCACGAAGTCATTGCCGAAGAAGCTTGTTCGAGGATTTGGTATGTGCAAATTTTCTCATTTGCTACGCTTGTAGTTCTCAGGGGGAGTTTTGTCGAACTCAGGGGGAGTATCCTGAAGTATACTCGCTTGACCTTAATGTACTCTTTTTCCCTACGATCAGGATCATTTTTCCCATTGGGTTTTTGTTGCCTGACTAGGTTTTAACGAGGCACCCATTCTGGGCTGGTCATACCCTTGTGTGTTTTCTTACTACTTACGTCTTGAAGATGTTAAGTATCGACATTGCATTAACTCACTTTTCTCCTAGACTATGGGTTTTGTCCCGTCTTGGGTTTTACCATAGCCAGGTTTTGTGAGAGTTTTTATTCTTTTTATATGCAAGTTCCCTATATGAGACTCGAGTGTTCTCTACTGTGCCTACGAGACGACTTCATCAACTATCATCCTGAAGATCTGATGCGATATCTACTTGAGTATTTGCACACTCAAGGGGGAGTGTTGTAGATAAAATATAACATGTGTTAAATGTGATTGTGTAAATCCTAGGTAGATATGGATTAGGATATTCCATTATGTATGGGATTAGTTTCCTAATGTAATTGTACTTATTTCACTATAAATAAAGGCACCTGGCATGAGGAATATACACCACAATACAGTATAATTCCTCAAGCCTTCTCTACTTTCTCTCTTCCCTTTGCTTGCCGCACCCCCTCAGAAATATTGGCCACAACAGAAGGGTTAGAAATAGAAAGGAACCAGCAAAAAAAAAAGTCAAAAAATAAAAAAATGCAATTACCCAACCTCCCCACCCCCGTCACCTCTACCAAGTCTTCTTAGCCACCCACCTCTACGAAATCTGCCCAGCCACCCTCTGCGACCTAACCACATGCATTATAAAAGGGCAAACGTGAGGAAGAAAGCCTCATCATATTTCCCATATCTAGTCCCATACACCTTGATGCCTTTGAGAAAACGGTTTGGCATCATACAGAGTAGTGTATTGATCATAATTTGTATTTTTATTTTTATACATGCCTATATACGAACCAAAATTATGAAAAAAAAACTAGGGAGCGCAGGTGGAATTACAGAATTAGATATCATTTAATTAATTATTTTTTAACAAGATAGTAATTAAGTTACGTGAGGAGCAATGCATGTATTAGTAGTGAGGAGGGCGTGAGAGAGAGATTAAGAGGGGACGAGAAAACAGTGGCCAAACGAAATGATGTGTTGGGGGACAAAGAAAGCGGCTTTTATCCTTGTATTGCTGGCCTCAGAATGCGACACATAACTTCTTTCCTCACTCACCACCACCCCTCTTCATAGGCTCGCACACTAATCTCAGCCACTATGGCAAAGTAATAACCTTATGTTATGGCCGTCCCTGACTTACCCAGCCTTTACGCTATCACTACTGTGTGATAAGTTATTCCAAATCAGACTCGATTCCTTGAATTCAATATCTGTCAGTCACAAATTAGCCCAATTGATTGAGTCATCTAATTTGCTAATAAAGTTCTAGATGGAATCATTGATAAGTCAATTCTAAAAGATGTTTTTGGTTCACTGAATTTTGTTGCAAATTTCTATCAAAACTTAAGAAAACTTTGCAAGCCCTTGTTTGATAAACTTCAAAGTATTCATCCTCCTTGATCTTCCAGTCACACAGAGATTGTCAAAAAATCAAAACGTATGTAAAGACCTTGTACCTACCTTGGCATTCTTTCAGTCAACTCTTTTAAAATTGTTAAGCCCGATGCCTCTGAAATGAGTTGTGGGCATCCTCCAGGCATAAAAATCTCTCAGGATAAACTGAGACAAATTGTTTATTTTTCACTTAAGAGTGCGGACTCGGTCACACAATAACTATAGTACAATAAAAAAGAAATATTATCTGTGTATTATGCATCTAAAAATTTCAAAACAATTTACTCAATCAAAATTTTAGTCATAGTGGATTGCAAAGTGCAAAAGCATGTTTTAGAAAAAGATGTTCAAAATATTATTGAAACAAATTTTTGCAAGATGACAAGCTATATTAAGTATATTTGATTTTGATATTGAGTATTTGAGGGGCAGTGACAATAGTATCCCTGATTTTCTCACCAGGGAGTCCTACATGGACAACATGGCAGATAAAAGCGAGTCAAATATGGAGAACAAAACCAGTCAATAAAAAACTTCCAGCATCCATGTCTTCAGTCATATATGATAGTCATTCTTCGTCTCAACTAGTTCCTTACCAGGTCATATGCATTACAAATCGCCAACAGGTTTACCACCTAGGGTCTACTGTCAGTAACATTCGACCCAAAATTATTACTCCAATCCCAAAGGAGATCATCATACCCCTTCAAACATTAAAATCAGGAACATGTTACGATTCTTTATAATTACATGAGTACATGTCATACTCTTACACCAAGCAGAAGATTTCAGTCCTCGGTTTATCAATTTTGACAGTAAATTCAAGCCCATTCCCAAATTGGTTTCCGATGGTGGTGATCGAAATATGGATCTGACGTCAATCTATTTCCTCCCCATCTTAAGGAATCAGTAGACTGCTTTGCTTCAGTCTATAAAGTCAAAAAGAAGAGACTTGGTTTCCCAATCTGTACACACTTTAGTACAAGGTCTGGACCCATGGACCCATGGACCCATGGATTGTATGAAATGGCAGTATGTTGCCCATTGGGACAATAAAGAACTCCATCACAAAAATTGCAGTCAAATGGTAGGACAACTTTAAACATGATAGAATTATGGAAAATTCTTGATTGAGTACGTACCATTCAATGAGTAAATGTTGAATGTCCAGATTAATTTGCAGCGGGTCCCAAATGAATCTTAAACCATTCAACAATACGTACCATTCAATGAGTACGTACCCATAAGTTAAACCTAAATTATCGAACAAGTCAATAAATATTTCCCTCAACCAAAGCCTCTACAGCAAAAGCATATGTTCCTTCCAGGAGCCTCCGCCTCCTCCATTTCAATTGGTGGGAAGTCAAAATCAGAACTTAAATAATTAGCACAACGAATTGCTATTCCAAGTCGCTCAGATGGGCCGGTGAAAGATGAAGGACGACAGTAAGGCTCTTCACATGCCTCATCTTCCTCTCATGGAGACTCTTGAAAAAATCTTGGGTGATCGTAGCATTCAATGTAGCATAACTATTGAATAATCTCGAATCAATTTGAGGTGGACCCCATAAATAAATCTTAAACTATTCAACGGATTTACTATTGAAGTTTTATCAGATTCTTCTCCAAAACAAAAGTTATGATGGGCAGATTACCCCAGGATATTTACAAAGATGCCCAAGATCCCTATAGTAAATATATATATATATATATATATACACGCATGCACACATATATCGGTTTGTAAAAAAAAAAAAAAAAGCAAATTACATTTGTAAAGATAAAATATAACATGTGTTAAATGTGATTGTAGCCAAATCCTAGGTAGATATGGATTAGGATATTCCATTATGTATAGGATTAGTTTCCTAATGTAATTGTACTTATTTTATAAATAAAGGCACACGACATGAGAATATACACGATACGATGTATAATTCTCGAGCCTTCCTCTACTTTCTCTCTTCCGCTTTGCTTGCCGCACCCTCAAATATTGGCCACAACCGTTATGTGCGCTCTTTCGGTAGCTCAAGAGAGAATTATCAAGAATTCTGGCCATCTTGATCATGGGGAAATGTCATTTCAATAGTTTTACTTTGATTTGTTATTTTTATTGAATTCATATATTGCTATTGATTCAATTTTCCCACTGTTATTTTAGACAATTCAACGCATTGGCAGGTAAAATCGGAGTTAAAAGCAATCACGCAAACAAATTGTTCAACCGTCATTATAGGCAATCGAGTTCTTCTAAACCGCGAGTGCAGATTTGTCCGTGTTTAATGTGGAACACGATTGCATGAACCTTCACCATGATGCATAACCCAATTTTACTGCGTTTAACGAATTATTGATCATACGTATTATTGTTATACGACATTTAATATATCATCATATATTAAGTGAATTGATGATCGTGTGAACGAAGGAAAAATCAAGTTTTCTTATTTTTTAACTTTTCTACAAAAAACATCAAATTCGTTTTAGAAAAAACTAGAAATTCTTTCTTGAAAATTTTTCGTTTTTGAAAAATAAAGAAAGAGAAAAACCTAAGCCGAAGAAACAAGGCAGCATGTGACAAGTAGGCTCTTGGCCCCAAAGGCAAACCCCTTACTTTGAGGCAGTAAGCAACCAAGTGGAGCCCAGCCCTGGGCAGCTCAGTAGACTGAAGGCCAGGTGAGAAGCTTGATGTTCCAGGACATAGTCTTCAACCTCCTGCCGAAGCCGTGGGTTGCTACGGCTTCCACCAAATGGCAGAACCAACCGGTGCACCAGCCTCACCTCGGATGACTTACGATCATCTCAGAGTGAATCCCAGGCAAAAACCCGGCGTTTTGGCCGGGTGGAAGCGATTTCCAGGCGAAATTGCATCAGTTTCTTCGAACCTAATCGGGTTTTCTGCAGGCAATCGGCGTGAACATAGCTCTGTCTCGTCGCCCCATGCTCTGGGGATGGAGTCAGGCTTTCGACCTGCAATTTGCCACTGATTTCCAGCGACAGAATCCTGTGAGCCACCACGGGACACCCATCATTTGGATTCACTCGGCTCCTTCCGAACTTGACCCCTCTTGTTGGGCTCTCTCATCCGCTTCATGACTAGCGGGAATAGTAGCCCCAACACGGGCCATATTGCTCTGGACTTGTAGCCTGGCCAGGGAAGCAGCTTGCTCAAACCCGTTTTAAAAACTCTGTTGGGCCCCCGATTTCAGAGGCCTATCTAAGCAACCAGTGCTTTCCTTCCTTCCACCCGGCCCACTGTTAAGGCTTAATTGAATTGACCCATTTGTTGGGCTTATTTTACCCCTTTCCTAATTTTTTATTTTCTTCTTTGCCGGTAGCCAGCAAGTTGAAACTGCGGCTCAACTACGTCCCACCAAATTATTGGGTCATATTTTGCACCAAGCAAAGTGCATTGGGCCTATGTTTAGTACCTATCCAATATGTGTTAAAAATTATTATTTCTTATTATTTTGTTTATATATATTCGTTTGATTGCGGTATATATGAACTTAAGTTCATAAGTCGAACACAAGGTCGAATAAGTGCCATGAAACACAGTTCCATAAAAACTAAATACCCATAAAGGCAGTAGTTTTCACCTTGAAGATTTAAACCAAACCATGTCTTAGAACGAATGTTCTGGCACATGATTGTGGAGTTTTGTTTCCTGAAGCACCAACGCAATCTTGTTCTCCATCGATTGATTTTAAGAGCCATTAACAGTTCAATTTCATGTTGTGAAGTTTCAAATTAAAAACTACTTTATGTGGGCACAAGTTGTGAGCTCACTTGACTCTGAGAAGTTGAGAAATATTGAAGCCAACAATGACGTGGATAGAGAGGCTAAACAAGCCTCCGTCTGTGATCTTAATCAAGACTTATGCAGAAGCATTGTAAATGGAAGCACCTCAATGACGAGGATTCCATGGCTCTTTTGACTCACTCTCTAGGATCGTTCTAATCATGCAAAGATGATCTTGCCGAAACGAAGACACACCTTGCCGAGAAGCAAGACACACTTTGTAATAAGACATACCTTGCAAGCAAGACATATCTTGCACGACACGAAATGATTGAACTCATCAGTGAATAGTACAAATTACGAAGTTTCATAGATAGATTGAACTTTGGTGGAGAAGATTTTCTGAATCCTTCCATACACCTACCAAATGCTCTGAAGAAGCACCTAGAGAATGGAGGTTCCTTGGGAATTCTCGGATCGATGCTACCACTTTTGCTGTTAAAGCCTGAAGGTGAGCGGCACCCCGGTGATTTGGTGGGATGTACCGAAGGTCTTGCTGTTTCGGTATAAGACTTAAGGCTCTTGCTTCGGAGAGCCTCTGAATCTACTCTTCCTTACTTGAGGTACAGATGCGAATAGTGGTAGTCGGGTGTTGACAGGGAGTGGCATCACGACCAAACACGTGATCCCTTGGAAACTAAGACCCAAAACTTCAAGTAAGGGGCAGTATTCAGATTTGGCCAGTGCAAATCTACCTCCATTTTGATAGAATAGATCATTGGCTATGCACTTATTTGTACTTTACCAATGTTGTTGAGAGTACCATTTACTGTAATCAATTTGTAGAGACTAATTTTGCTTACCTAACACATATGGAAGGAGGCAAAATTTTGACATGGGAAGGCCCTGTTGGCGAGGCTTTATCTTTTTGGTTTTTAAGTTTTGAACAATTTTTCCTTTTTTGTTTGGATGATTGTTTTGGTATTTGCTTTAAATTTTTTGGATATTATTATGGATATTGTCCTCGAATATGAGTTAATTGAATCATGTTTCTTATACATGTGACCGAATTCAATTAACATGTGATAAAATATAAATGTGCAGGAGATTAGTTATCACGGATGGTGATGCGACTGTACACTAACTTCATACCTAAATCACCCTGCAACAGCGAATTCGGGTTTACCTAACTTTGGAATTAAGGGCAATGTGCGCACCTCGTTGTATTAATGAATGCTGAATTACTATTAAGGGCCTTATATTCTCCGTTCGAGAAAGAACGTTATTGAATCATAAGGATGAAACATGATGTTGAAAACCCCTTTGTAGAAAATAAGTAGAGTATCTTTGCATCACCTTCCAAAATATGAAGCACGAAGCTATGTTTTGGGGCCAATAAACTACCTTTCCAGGACATGCCACATATTGGGCGGCTTGAGGCCGAGGTGATTCGAAGCGGTTACTTGCTTTTACAGCACGACCATTTGGAACATTCAGGTCAAAACACGATGTAATGTATTTTTAATGCATCTGCCACTTGAGTAAGGATTTTGTGCCTACAAGCACACTTTGCCAAGCACAACGTTGGGGGAAATTGGATTTTACATCATCCTACTGGCAAGTTACTACATATTCCCTCTTTTCACAGAAGTGGATTAAAGGGAATAATGTGGACTCTTCCAGCAAAAATGCGGACCATGTAAATATGGTTTTGGTTGACTATATCGACACAATGGTCACATAATACATCCACATACACATTCTTTGCTAAACTCCTGGCCAATTCTTATGAGGCTCACTCTGAAATAATTGTCCCATAAAGTCTAGAAAGTGGATAATGCAGTTTATATCGACGAGTGTTGATAAGTATTGCATGTTTGGGCTTGAAATTGAACATTGAATTCCCCATGTTCAACCCCGAATAGCCTGTGACGATCATAAGCGCATTATCAATTGATCGCTGGGACCTTGGTGAGCACCAAGCTTTTCGGTTCACCTGGGGCTGCAATCTTGTATGCAGCCATGTTGGTCCTTTGAGGGCCGGCCTTACTGCGATACTTTAGGTATGCACCTTCTGCCATATTGCGCCGCCGCAATGTACCAATATGGGTCCTCAAAGAAGGATGTGAATCTTTGTCGATTGTGATTCTCCTTCGAATTAGCTATTTAGAGCCCTTGCACGCGATCTCTTTACCGCCATTTTGCGGATTGTCACTTCGATGAGACAGTCTTCCCGCCGTTAGGGGGAGATAAGAACGTCAACGTTCCTGAAGAACGGCGCGAATTATCGTGGACGTCCCCACTATGTCTCATCTCGATCCCCATATTCTAGATTTCAGAGTATTGCTCCAGACGCTTTCTCTGATCTAGATTAAGTGACGAGATCACATATACCAGCTGCAAACATGCCTGCAAGGATAGACGTACCTAACGGACGTCGAGTCAACATCCCCGAAGGGTGTGCCGCCCCTGAAGGACGGTTTGGCCGCCCCTGTTGGACGGCCTGGTACGCCGACGGCTAGCCAATCAATCTGTTCTCGGCCTGAAGCGCGACAGATCATTCAGTTCGAAGGATTCACCTCCCTAGAAGTGGAGAAGTATGGCACAAAATGAATCCCTTCCTCATTCGCTATCTCAACCATTCCACCTCATGAAATTAATCCGGATTATCCCGAGACCTGTAGTCTTGGTCCATTATGCATGCATGGATGAGTTAATGGAATTGGAATGAGATTATCATCGATGATATTCACGTATATGGTAGCTACCCGAAATAGTGAAAAGCGACGATATCGAACTGTGTTCCGTTGATGAATGTCGACGTAGAACTGATTGGTCAAACTGGAAACTAGCAATCCAGGTCGAACTTGATTCACTTGCAAAACGTAAAGTGTTTGGGCCTGTAGTTCCTACACTTCCACATGTGAAGCCCGTTGGCTACAAGTGGGTTTTCGTAAGGAAGCGAAATGAGAAGAATGAAATAGTGCAATACGAAGCACGCCTTGTGGCGCAAGGTTTCTCTCAAACACCCTGAGATTGATTACGAGGTGACTTATTTCCCCCGTAATGGACGTCATAACGTTCCACTACCTTATCAGTTTGGTAGTTTCCGAAAAACTGAATATGCAGCTTATGTACGTGGTTGTAACGTATCTATAGGGATCTTGATACGGAAATATATGTGAAAGTTCCCGAAGAACTTATTGACTGATTCAAATAGTTCTAGACCACATAACACCCTCTCTATTGAATTGAGGCATTTCACTTTACGGATTGGAACAATCCGAGCGGATGTGGTATACCCGTCTAAGTGAATATTTGATCAGTTAGGGATATATGAATAAACTATGCCTCTGCGTGTACAAAACCGAATTTGCAAGAGTTGCAGTCTATGTCGATGACATAAATCTCACTTAGACTCTAGAAGAGCTTGAGAAAACTGCCTCGCACCTGAAGTCGGAATTTGAGATGAAAGATCTTGGGAAAACTCATTTATGTCTCAACCCGAAGTTTCGAGCAAAGTTCAGATGGTATTCTGGTACACCAATCGAACTACACCCAGAAGGTGTTGCTTTTGAGTACACCCATGACCATTCATATGCTAGATGCAAATGAGATCCTTGAAAAGGTTGTGGAACTTGAAGTTCTATATCTAAGTTCAATTAGCGCTTTATTGTACTTAGCTCATTGCATTATGCATGACATCTCATTCGTTGTTGATCTTTTGGTAAGATACAACACTGCGCCTACACGCTACCACCAAATAGGTGTTAAAGACGTTTTTCCGTTACTACGGATTTGGGCTTATTCTATCCCTGCGCATCTCAGAATTAACCACAACCCCTTGGTTATCAGAATGATGCTTACCTTGTGGGATACGCTGACACAGACTATCCGTCTGTTCCGCACAAGGCACGTTTTCCAAACGGATTATGTCTTTACCGTTAGGAACACCGCAATATCTTGGAGGTCAACCAAATAGACCTTAGTTGCGACGTCTTCGAGCTCATCGCCATACACGAAGCCACACGTGTACATGGGAGCATATTCGAAGCACTTGTAATTCTTCATCCTTCGTTGAGTTCCAACAACGATCTATGAAGACAACGCCGCATATATCGACCAGACCATGATACATCCAAGAAGTCAACACCAAGCATATTGCGTCTACATTACATCAGCATGAGCATCAGAAGATTGAAGTCAAGCATATCTGATCCGAAGACAACCTTGCCGACCTCTTCACGAAGTCATTGCCGAAGAAGCTTGTTCGAGGATTTGGTATGTGCAAATTTTCTCATTTGCTACGCTTGTAGTTCTCAGGGGGAGTTTCGTCGAACTCAGGGGGAGTATCCTGAAGTATACTCACTTGACCTTAATGTACTCTTTTTCCCTACGATCAGGATCATTTTTCCCATTGGGTTTTTGTTGCCTGACTAGGTTTTAACGAGGCACCCATTCTGGGCTGGTCATACTCTTGTGTGTTTTCTTACTACTTACGTCTTGAAGATGTTAAGTATCGACATTGCATTAACTCACTTTTCTCCTAGACTATGGGTTTTGTCCCGTCTTGGGTTTTACCATAGCCAGGTTTTGTGAGAGTTTTTATTCTTTTTATATGCAAGTTCCCTATATGAGACTCGAGTGTTCTCTACTGTGCCTACGAGACGACTTCATCAACTATCATCCTGAAGATCTGATGCGATATCTACTTGAGTATTTGCACACTCAAGGGGGAGTGTTGTAGATAAAATATAACATGTGTTAAATGTGATTGTGTAAATCCTAGGTAGATATGGATTAGGCTATTCCGTTATGTAAGGGATTAGTATCCTATTGTACTTGTACTTCTATTACTATAAATAAAGGCACCTGGTATGTGGAATAGATGAATTACATATTCCACATACACTACAATTTCACCAAATTCTCTTTATTCTTCTCTTGCCGCACCCTTCACTAAAATCTGTCCACAACAGAAAGCACTTTATTTTGAATTAAACACCCAGTCAACAAAGAATTTTATTAAGTGTCACTTGTTTATTTTTTATTTGAATATCCAACCCAATTCATCCATGTGGCAAATTTAATGGGTCAAAAGTATGCCACATCATCAGTTAACGGAGTATTTGATGGAAATGCTAATGGAAGTATAAAAGTAGCAAAAAATCAAACTTTAGGTATGAAAGTGAGACAAAAAAAACTAAGGGTAGCAAAGTGCAAATTTCACAATACTTAAGGGTAGTAAAGTGAAAATATTATTTATATAAACTGTAGACCGGGCATTTTTTTTTTGGTGGTCAACATAGATGGGGCATCTAATCTCGTAGAATACAGAATTAGATATCATTTAATTAATTATTTTTTAACAAGATAGTAATTAAGTTACGTGAGGAGCAATGCATGTATTAGTAGTGAGGAGGGCGTGAGAGAGAGATTAAGAGGGGACGAGAAAACAGTGGCCAAACGAAATGATGTGTTGGGGGACAAAGAAAGCGGCTTTTATCCTTGTATTGCTGGCCTCAGAATGCGACACATAACTTCTTTCCTCACTCACCACCACCCCTCTTCATAGGCTCGCACACTAATCTCAGCCACTATGGCAAAGTAATAACCTTATGTTATGGCCGTCCCTGACTTACCCAGCCTTTACGCTATCACTACTGTGTGATAAGTTATTCCAAATCAGACTCGATTCCTTGAATTCAATATCTGTCAGTCACAAATTAGCCCAATTGATTGAGTCATCTAATTTGCTAATAAAGTTCTAGATGGAATCATTGATAAGTCAATTCTAAAAGATGTTTTTGGTTCACTGAATTTTGTTGCAAATTTCTATCAAAACTTAAGAAAACTTTGCAAGCCCTTGTTTGATAAACTTCAAAGTATTCATCCTCCTTGATCTTCCAGTCACACAGAGATTGTCAAAAAATCAAAACGTATGTAAAGACCTTGTACCTACCTTGGCATTCTTTCAGTCAACTCTTTTAAAATTGTTAAGCCCGATGCCTCTGAAATGAGTTGTGGGCATCCTCCAGGCATAAAAATCTCTCAGGATAAACTGAGACAAATTGTTTATTTTTCACTTAAGAGTGCGGACTCGGTCACACAATAACTATAGTACAATAAAAAAGAAATATTATCTGTGTATTATGCATCTAAAAATTTCAAAACAATTTACTCAATCAAAATTTTAGTCATAGTGGATTGCAAAGTGCAAAAGCATGTTTTAGAAAAAGATGTTCAAAATATTATTGAAACAAATTTTTGCAAGATGACAAGCTATATTAAGTATATTTGATTTTGATATTGAGTATTTGAGGGGCAGTGACAATAGTATCCCTGATTTTCTCACCAGGGAGTCCTACATGGACAACATGGCAGATAAAAGCGAGTCAAATATGGAGAACAAAACCAGTCAATAAAAAACTTCCAGCATCCATGTCTTCAGTCATATATGATAGTCATTCTTCGTCTCAACTAGTTCCTTACCAGGTCATATGCATTACAAATCGCCAACAGGTTTACCACCTAGGGTCTACTGTCAGTAACATTCGACCCAAAATTATTACTCCAATCCCAAAGGAGATCATCATACCCCTTCAAACATTAAAATCAGGAACATGTTACGATTCTTTATAATTACATGAGTACATGTCATACTCTTACACCAAGCAGAAGATTTCAGTCCTCGGTTTATCAATTTTGACAGTAAATTCAAGCCCATTCCCAAATTGGTTTCCGATGGTGGTGATCGAAATATGGATCTGACGTCAATCTATTTCCTCCCCATCTTAAGGAATCAGTAGACTGCTTTGCTTCAGTCTATAAAGTCAAAAAGAAGAGACTTGGTTTCCCAATCTGTACACACTTTAGTACAAGGTCTGGACCCATGGACCCATGGACCCATGGATTGTATGAAATGGCAGTATGTTGCCCATTGGGACAATAAAGAACTCCATCACAAAAATTGCAGTCAAATGGTAGGACAACTTTAAACATGATAGAATTATGGAAAATTCTTGATTGAGTACGTACCATTCAATGAGTAAATGTTGAATGTCCAGATTAATTTGCAGCGGGTCCCAAATGAATCTTAAACCATTCAACAATACGTACCATTCAATGAGTACGTACCCATAAGTTAAACCTAAATTATCGAACAAGTCAATAAATATTTCCCTCAACCAAAGCCTCTACAGCAAAAGCATATGTTCCTTCCAGGAGCCTCCGCCTCCTCCATTTCAATTGGTGGGAAGTCAAAATCAGAACTTAAATAATTAGCACAACGAATTGCTATTCCAAGTCGCTCAGATGGGCCGGTGAAAGATGAAGGACGACAGTAAGGCTCTTCACATGCCTCATCTTCCTCTCATGGAGACTCTTGAAAAAATCTTGGGTGATCGTAGCATTCAATGTAGCATAACTATTGAATAATCTCGAATCAATTTGAGGTGGACCCCATAAATAAATCTTAAACTATTCAACGGATTTACTATTGAAGTTTTATCAGATTCTTCTCCAAAACAAAAGTTATGATGGGCAGATTACCCCAGGATATTTACAAAGATGCCCAAGATCCCTATAGTAAATATATATATATATATATATATACACGCATGCACACATATATCGGTTTGTAAAAAAAAAAAAAAAAGCAAATTACATTTGTAAAGATAAAATATAACATGTGTTAAATGTGATTGTAGCCAAATCCTAGGTAGATATGGATTAGGATATTCCATTATGTATAGGATTAGTTTCCTAATGTAATTGTACTTATTTTATAAATAAAGGCACACGACATGAGAATATACACGATACGATGTATAATTCTCGAGCCTTCCTCTACTTTCTCTCTTCCGCTTTGCTTGCCGCACCCTCAAATATTGGCCACAACCGTTATGTGCGCTCTTTCGGTAGCTCAAGAGAGAATTATCAAGAATTCTGGCCATCTTGATCATGGGGAAATGTCATTTCAATAGTTTTACTTTGATTTGTTATTTTTATTGAATTCATATATTGCTATTGATTCAATTTTCCCACTGTTATTTTAGACAATTCAACGCATTGGCAGGTAAAATCGGAGTTAAAAGCAATCACGCAAACAAATTGTTCAACCGTCATTATAGGCAATCGAGTTCTTCTAAACCGCGAGTGCAGATTTGTCCGTGTTTAATGTGGAACACGATTGCATGAACCTTCACCATGATGCATAACCCAATTTTACTGCGTTTAACGAATTATTGATCATACGTATTATTGTTATACGACATTTAATATATCATCATATATTAAGTGAATTGATGATCGTGTGAACGAAGGAAAAATCAAGTTTTCTTATTTTTTAACTTTTCTACAAAAAACATCAAATTCGTTTTAGAAAAAACTAGAAATTCTTTCTTGAAAATTTTTCGTTTTTGAAAAATAAAGAAAGAGAAAAACCTAAGCCGAAGAAACAAGGCAGCATGTGACAAGTAGGCTCTTGGCCCCAAAGGCAAACCCCTTACTTTGAGGCAGTAAGCAACCAAGTGGAGCCCAGCCCTGGGCAGCTCAGTAGACTGAAGGCCAGGTGAGAAGCTTGATGTTCCAGGACATAGTCTTCAACCTCCTGCCGAAGCCGTGGGTTGCTACGGCTTCCACCAAATGGCAGAACCAACCGGTGCACCAGCCTCACCTCGGATGACTTACGATCATCTCAGAGTGAATCCCAGGCAAAAACCCGGCGTTTTGGCCGGGTGGAAGCGATTTCCAGGCGAAATTGCATCAGTTTCTTCGAACCTAATCGGGTTTTCTGCAGGCAATCGGCGTGAACATAGCTCTGTCTCGTCGCCCCATGCTCTGGGGATGGAGTCAGGCTTTCGACCTGCAATTTGCCACTGATTTCCAGCGACAGAATCCTGTGAGCCACCACGGGACACCCATCATTTGGATTCACTCGGCTCCTTCCGAACTTGACCCCTCTTGTTGGGCTCTCTCATCCGCTTCATGACTAGCGGGAATAGTAGCCCCAACACGGGCCATATTGCTCTGGACTTGTAGCCTGGCCAGGGAAGCAGCTTGCTCAAACCCGTTTTAAAAACTCTGTTGGGCCCCCGATTTCAGAGGCCTATCTAAGCAACCAGTGCTTTCCTTCCTTCCACCCGGCCCACTGTTAAGGCTTAATTGAATTGACCCATTTGTTGGGCTTATTTTACCCCTTTCCTAATTTTTTATTTTCTTCTTTGCCGGTAGCCAGCAAGTTGAAACTGCGGCTCAACTACGTCCCACCAAATTATTGGGTCATATTTTGCACCAAGCAAAGTGCATTGGGCCTATGTTTAGTACCTATCCAATATGTGTTAAAAATTATTATTTCTTATTATTTTGTTTATATATATTCGTTTGATTGCGGTATATATGAACTTAAGTTCATAAGTCGAACACAAGGTCGAATAAGTGCCATGAAACACAGTTCCATAAAAACTAAATACCCATAAAGGCAGTAGTTTTCACCTTGAAGATTTAAACCAAACCATGTCTTAGAACGAATGTTCTGGCACATGATTGTGGAGTTTTGTTTCCTGAAGCACCAACGCAATCTTGTTCTCCATCGATTGATTTTAAGAGCCATTAACAGTTCAATTTCATGTTGTGAAGTTTCAAATTAAAAACTACTTTATGTGGGCACAAGTTGTGAGCTCACTTGACTCTGAGAAGTTGAGAAATATTGAAGCCAACAATGACGTGGATAGAGAGGCTAAACAAGCCTCCGTCTGTGATCTTAATCAAGACTTATGCAGAAGCATTGTAAATGGAAGCACCTCAATGACGAGGATTCCATGGCTCTTTTGACTCACTCTCTAGGATCGTTCTAATCATGCAAAGATGATCTTGCCGAAACGAAGACACACCTTGCCGAGAAGCAAGACACACTTTGTAATAAGACATACCTTGCAAGCAAGACATATCTTGCACGACACGAAATGATTGAACTCATCAGTGAATAGTACAAATTACGAAGTTTCATAGATAGATTGAACTTTGGTGGAGAAGATTTTCTGAATCCTTCCATACACCTACCAAATGCTCTGAAGAAGCACCTAGAGAATGGAGGTTCCTTGGGAATTCTCGGATCGATGCTACCACTTTTGCTGTTAAAGCCTGAAGGTGAGCGGCACCCCGGTGATTTGGTGGGATGTACCGAAGGT
The DNA here is from genome assembly GCA_018257905.1 of Gillenia trifoliata. NCBI lineage: Eukaryota > Viridiplantae > Streptophyta > Magnoliopsida > Rosales > Rosaceae > Gillenia > Gillenia trifoliata. The sequence goes on along the minus strand of JAEHOF010000010.1, from coordinate 42,848 downwards.
CTTGCTGTTTCGGTATAAGACTTAAGGCTCTTGCTTCGGAGAGCCTCTGAATCTACTCTTCCTTACTTGAGGTACAGATGCGAATAGTGGTAGTCGGGTGTTGACAGGGAGTGGCATCACGACCAAACACGTGATCCCTTGGAAACTAAGACCCAAAACTTCAAGTAAGGGGCAGTATTCAGATTTGGCCAGTGCAAATCTACCTCCATTTTGATAGAATAGATCATTGGCTATGCACTTATTTGTACTTTACCAATGTTGTTGAGAGTACCATTTACTGTAATCAATTTGTAGAGACTAATTTTGCTTACCTAACACATATGGAAGGAGGCAAAATTTTGACATGGGAAGGCCCTGTTGGCGAGGCTTTATCTTTTTGGTTTTTAAGTTTTGAACAATTTTTCCTTTTTTGTTTGGATGATTGTTTTGGTATTTGCTTTAAATTTTTTGGATATTATTATGGATATTGTCCTCGAATATGAGTTAATTGAATCATGTTTCTTATACATGTGACCGAATTCAATTAACATGTGATAAAATATAAATGTGCAGGAGATTAGTTATCACGGATGGTGATGCGACTGTACACTAACTTCATACCTAAATCACCCTGCAACAGCGAATTCGGGTTTACCTAACTTTGGAATTAAGGGCAATGTGCGCACCTCGTTGTATTAATGAATGCTGAATTACTATTAAGGGCCTTATATTCTCCGTTCGAGAAAGAACGTTATTGAATCATAAGGATGAAACATGATGTTGAAAACCCCTTTGTAGAAAATAAGTAGAGTATCTTTGCATCACCTTCCAAAATATGAAGCACGAAGCTATGTTTTGGGGCCAATAAACTACCTTTCCAGGACATGCCACATATTGGGCGGCTTGAGGCCGAGGTGATTCGAAGCGGTTACTTGCTTTTACAGCACGACCATTTGGAACATTCAGGTCAAAACACGATGTAATGTATTTTTAATGCATCTGCCACTTGAGTAAGGATTTTGTGCCTACAAGCACACTTTGCCAAGCACAACGTTGGGGGAAATTGGATTTTACATCATCCTACTGGCAAGTTACTACATATTCCCTCTTTTCACAGAAGTGGATTAAAGGGAATAATGTGGACTCTTCCAGCAAAAATGCGGACCATGTAAATATGGTTTTGGTTGACTATATCGACACAATGGTCACATAATACATCCACATACACATTCTTTGCTAAACTCCTGGCCAATTCTTATGAGGCTCACTCTGAAATAATTGTCCCATAAAGTCTAGAAAGTGGATAATGCAGTTTATATCGACGAGTGTTGATAAGTATTGCATGTTTGGGCTTGAAATTGAACATTGAATTCCCCATGTTCAACCCCGAATAGCCTGTGACGATCATAAGCGCATTATCAATTGATCGCTGGGACCTTGGTGAGCACCAAGCTTTTCGGTTCACCTGGGGCTGCAATCTTGTATGCAGCCATGTTGGTCCTTTGAGGGCCGGCCTTACTGCGATACTTTATAGCGTTACAATTGTGGTTTCACTGAGTCGAACACGATGTTTCGTATTACGCATTTTGGGTATGCACCTTCCGCCATATTGCGTGTGCAATGCTGTATAGGTCTTTAGAGCCCTTGCACGCGATCTCTTTACCGCCATTTTGCGGATTGTCACTTCGATGAGACAGTCTTCCCGCCGTTAGGGGGAGATAAGAACGTCAACGTTCCTGAAGAACGACGCGAATTATCGTGGACGTCCCCACTATGTCTCATCTCGATCCCCATATTCTAGATTTCAGAGTATTGCTCCAGACGCTTTCTCTTATCTAGATAAAGTGACGAGATCACATATACCAGCTGCAAACATGCCTGCAAGGATAGACGTACCTAACGGACGTCGAGTCAACATCCCCGAAGGGTGTGCCGCCCCTGAAGGACGGTTTGGCCGCCCCTGTTGGACGGCCTGGTACGCCGACGGCTAGCCAATCAATCTGTTCTCGGCCTGAAGCGCGACAGATCATTCAGTTCGAAGGATTCACCTCCCTAGAAGTGGAGAAGTATGGCACAAAATGAATCCCTTCCTCGTTCGCTATCTCAACCATTCCGCCTCATGAAATTAATCCGGATTATCCCGAGACCTGTAGTCTTGGTCCATTATGCATGCATGGATGAGTTAATGGAATTGGAATGAGATTATCATCGATGATATTCACGTATATGGTAGCTACCCGAAATAGTGAAAAGCGACGATATCGAACTGCGTTCCGTTGATGAATGTCGACGTAGAACTGATTGGTCAAACTGGAAACTAGCAATCCAGGTCGAACTTGATTCACTTGCGAAATGTAAAGTGTTTGGGCCTGTAGTTCCTACACTTCCACATGTGAAGCCCGTTTGCTACAAGTGGGTTTTCGTAAGGAATCGAAATGAGAAGAATGAAATAGTGCTATACGAAGCACGCCTTGTGGCGCAAGGTTTCTCTCAAACGCCCTGAGATTGATTACGAGGTGACTTATTTCCCCCGTAATGGACGTTATAACGTTCCACTACCTTATCAGTTTGGTAGTTTCCGAAAAACTGAATATGCAGCTTATGTACGTGGTTGTAACGTATCTATAGGGATCTTGATACATAAATATATGTGAAAGTTCCAAAAGAACTTATTGACTGATTCAAATAGTTCTAGACCACAGAACACCCTCTCTATTGAATTGAGGCATTTCACTTTACGGATTGGAACAATCCGAGCGGATGTGGTATACCCGTTTAAGTGAATATTTGATCAGTTAGGGATATATGAATAAATTATGCCCCTGCGTGTACAAAACCGAATTTGCAAGAGTTGCAGTCTATGTCGATGACATAAATCTCACTTAGACTCTGGAAGAGCTTGAGAAAACTGCCTCGCACCTGAAGTCGGAATTTGAGATGAAAGATCTTGGGAAAACTCGTTTATGTCTCGACCCGAAGTTTCGAGCAAAGTTCATATGGTATTCTGGTCCACCAATCGAACTACACCCAGAAGGTGTTGCTTTTGAGTACACCCATGACCATTCATACGCTAGATGCAAATGAGATCCTTGAAAAGGTTGTGGAACTTGAAGTTCTATATCTAAGTTCAATTAGCGCTTTATTGTACTTAGCTCATTGCATTATGCATGACATCTTATTCGTTGTTGATCTTTTGGTAAGATACAACACTGCGCCTACACGCTACCACCAAATAGGTGTTAAAGACGTTTTTCCGTTACTACGGATTTGGGCTTATTCTATCCCTGCGCATCTCAGAATTAACCACAACCCCTTGGTTATCAGAATGATGCTTACCTTGTGGGATACGCTGACACAGAATATCCGTCTGTTCCACACAAGGCACGTTTCCAAACGGATTATGTCTTTACCGTTAGGAACACCGCAATATCTTGGAGGTCAACCAAATAGACCTTAGTTGCGACGTCTTCGAGCTCATCGCCATACACGAAGCCACCCGTGTACATGGGAGCATATTCGAAGCACCTGTAATTCTTCATCCTTCGTTGAGTTCCAACGACGATCTATGAAGACAACGCCGCATGTATCGACCAGACTATAACCTGATACATCCAAGAAGTCAACACCAAGCATATTGCATCTACATTACATCAGCATGAGCATCAGAAGATTGAAGTCAAGCATATCTGATCCGAAGACAACCTTGTCGACCTCTTCACGAAGTCATTGCCGAAGAAGCTTGTTCGAGGATTTGGTATGTGCAAATTTTCTCATTTGCTACGCTTGTAGTTCTCAGGGGGAGTTTCGTCGAACTCAGGGGGAGTATCCTGAAATATACTCACTTGACCTTAATGTACTCTTTTTCCCTACGATCAGGATCATTTTTCCCTTTGGGTTTTTGTTGCCTGACTAGGTTTTAACGAGGCACCCATTCTGGGCTGGTCATACCCTTGTGTGTTTTCTTACTACTTACGTCTTGAAGATGTTAAGTATCGACATTGCATTAACTCACTTTTCTCCTAGACTATGGGTTTTGTCCCGTCTTGGGTTTTACCATAGCCAGGTTTTGTGAGAGTTTTTATTCTTTTTATATGCAAGTTCCCTATATGAGACTCGAGTGTTCTCTACTGTGCCTACGAGACGACTTCATCAACTTTCATCCTGAAGATCTGATGCGATATCTACTTGAGTATTTGCACACTCAAGGGGGAGTGTTGTAGATAAAATATAACATGTGTTAAATGTGATTGTGTAAATCCTAGGTAGATATGGATTAGGCTATTCCGTTCTGTAAGGGATTAGTATCCTATTGTACTTGTACTTCTATTACTATAAATAAAGGCACCTGGTATGTGGAATATATGAATTGCATATTCCACATACACTACAGTTTCACCAAATTCTCTCTATTCCCTTTGCTTGCCGCACCCCCTCAGAAATATTGGCCACAACACGTTATCAGCACGCTCTTTCCGCTGTGCTCAAGAGAATATTTTGTCCTGGAGTTCTGGCCATCTTCAATCATGGGGAGTATTAATTTCAATAGTTTTTACTTTGATTTATTTATTTTTATTGAATTAATATATTGCTATTGATTCAATTTTCCCCTCTTATTTTGAACAAGATTCAACGCATTGACGATGGAAATCCGGAGTTAAAAGCAATCCTGCAAACAGATTGTTCAACCATCATCATCAGCAATCCAGGTTCTTCTAAAACACGGTCTCGATTGTCGATATTTTGTCAGACCTGATTGCATGAACCTTCACCATGATGCATAACCCAATTTTCTGCGTTTAAAGAATTATTGATCTTCTGCAAATATTGTGTTAGCATCGACATTTAATATATCTGAAATATATTAAGTGAATTGATGATTGTGTGAACGAAGGAAAAATTAAGGGTTTTTCTTATTTTTTTTTCGCTTTTCTGCAAAAAACATCAAATTTCGTTTTTCTGAAAAAAACTGGACATTCTTTACCGAAAAAAAATTTTCGTTTTTTTGAAAAATAAAGAAAAAAAAAAAAAAACCCTAACTCGGAGCCGAGCCGGCCTGAAGCCGAGCCGGATTCGTTGAGCCGAGCCGCTGGCCTGCAGCCAAGCCGCTGACTCAAGCCGAGCCAAAGCCGCTCCAGCCGAGCCAGCCTTCCCAGCTGAGCCAGCAGCCTAGCAGGCTTCACTCGGCCATCAGCCCAGCGGGCTTCAAGCCTCGGCCCGCGCCCAGTTGGCGCCCAGCAGGCCCAAACCAGCTTCTCCCTCTCCTGGCCCAGAAGCCCAGCGACCAGCTGGCGCCTGCAGCCCGTTTTCCCTCTTGGCCTGTAGCCCAAATACCAACAGCCATGGGCTGTTTCCTTCCTTCACACAGCCCCTGTTGGGCCTAATTGGACCCCAGCCCCTATTGGGCTTCTTTTCTGCTCCAATTTTTTTATTTTCTTGCTGCCAGCAGCCCAAGAAAATAAAGGTTGGGCCTGCAGCTCCAACTACGACCCACCAAAAATTATTTGGGTCATATTTGCAAACTCCAAAGGTCCCGTAGACCTATATTTCACTACCCATTCACAATATATGTTCAAATTTATTATTTTTTTTATTTTTGTTCTATATATATTGCGTTTGATTGCAGGTATATATGAACTTGAAGTTCATAAATTCGAACCCGAAGCTTCGAATAAGTGCCATGAAACCTGAAGTTTCCTTAAAAATTAAATACCTATGAAACCCGTAGTTTTCATGAAAATTTAAACCAAACCATGTCTTAGAACCCGAATGTTCTAACTTTTATGATTATGGAGAATTTATTTCCCATAACCATAAGCACTAACCACAATTCTTGTTCCCTCCATCTAGTGGACTTTCGAACATTAACAAATTCGACTTCACTAACATGGGAGTTTCTGGAAGAAACTAATTTATATGGGCACAAAATTGTGAAGCTCCACTTGACTACTGAGAAGTTGAGAAACATTGAAGCCAACAATGACGTGGATAGAGCTAAATAAGCCTCCGTCATGATCTTCATCCGAAGACTTATGTCTGAAGCATTGTAAATGGAAGCACCTCAATGACGAGGATTCCATGGCTCTTTGACTCACTCTACGGATCGTTCTAATCATGCAAAGATGATCTTGCCCGAAGCAAGACACACCTTGCCCGAAGCAAGACACACTTTGTCAAAAGCAAGACACACCTTGCCCGAAGCAAGACATATCTTGCCCTGACACAAGGCATGATTGAACTCCATCCGTGAATAGGTACAAATTCTGAAGTTTATAGAATCCGATTGAATTTTGACTGGAGAATATTTTTCTCGTCCTTCCATACCTCTAAAATGCTCCTGAAGAAGCACCCTAGAGAATGGAGGTTCACTAAATTCTCGGATCTGATACTACCACTTTGCTCACTGAAAAGCACAACAGTGAAAGCGGCACCCCAGTGATTCTGCTGGGATGTACCGAAGGTCTTGCTCTGTTTCGGCAGAGGTGTACCGAACTTAAGGCTCTGCTTCAGCAGAGGCCTACCGAATCTACTCTTCCTTCTTCGGCTGGAGAGTACTGAATAGTGGTAGAATCAGGGTCAACCAAGGGGGTGGCATCACGACCAAACACGTGATCCCTTGGAAACTAAGACCCAAAACTTCAAGAATAAGGGACAATATTCCCGAACCTCAACCGTGCAAAATCTACCTCCATTTTTGATGGAATAGATCATTGGCTATGCACTTATTTGTGCCCCTACCAATGTTGTTGAGGAGTACCATTCCTGTAATCAATTTGTGAGACTAATTTTGCTTCACCTAACACATATGGAAAAGCAAAATTTTGACATGGAAGGCCCTGTTGGCCGAAACCCCCTATCTTTTGGTTTAAGTTTTGAACAATTTTTCCTTTTTGTTTGGATGATTGTTTTGGTATTTGCTTTAAATTTTTTGGATATTATTATGGATATTGTCCTCGAATATGAGTTAATTGAAACATGTTTCTTATACATGTGACCGAATTCAATTAACATGTGATAAGGTATAAATGTGGGGAAGTTAGTTGTCTGGATGAACGTGCGACTATGCACACTAACTTCATACCTAAATCACCCCTCTAGCAACGAATTCAGGTCTACCTAACCTGATTAAGGGCAATGGCACTGCACCTCGTTGTATTAATGGTACTGAATTACTATTAAGGGGCCTTATATTCTCCGTTCCAGAACGCCATTGAGTTATAAGGATATTACCCGAGCGAACAATGACTAAAAACCACTCGTGAGAAAATGTAGGGAGTATCTTTGCATCACCTTCCAAAATATGAAGCCCTAAGCTATGTTTTGGGGCTAACGGCTACTCCAATCGACATGCCACATATAGGTCAGCTGAAGCCGGGTGATCCGAGTGCTTTACTTGCTTTGGCACGACTGCTTGGAACATTCAGTCAAAACACGATGCAATATGTTACACAATGCATCACCTACTCAAGTAAGGATTTTTTGTGCCTACAAGCACACTTTGCCAAGCCCGCTCATGGGGAAATCGGATTTTTACATCATCCCTAGCAAAGTTACTGGCATAACCCTCTTTCACAAAGGATCAAAGGAATAATGTGGACTCTTCCAACCAAAAATGCGACCATGTAAATATGGTTTTTGGTTGATATATCGACAATGGTCACATGTCTCCATTCACATACACATTGCCGCTAAACTCCCGCCAAATTCTTACTTAAGGGCTCACCACCCTAATTATCCCATAAAGTCTAGAAGACTGGATAATGCCGGAGAGCCTTTATATCGAATAAAGATTCGATCGCATGCATGCTTCTTTTGGTTTGAAATTGAACATTGAATCCATGTTCAACTCCCTAAACAAATTTCTCGGGCAGTAAGCGATCATAGCGCATTATCAATTGGATCGCCCGACCTTGGGTGAATTCACCTCAAGCTTTCTGTCGCCAGGGCTACGCAACTTTGTATGCAGCCATGTTGGTCCGCCCGAGGCCCATTGCTACCCGATACTTTATAAATACATAATTGGTTAATGGGTACCGAACCGATGCTCAGATTACGCATTTTGGCAAGGCACTCTTCGCCATATTGCGCGCCGCAATGTACCAATATGGGTCCTCAAAGAAGGATGTGAATCTTTGTCGATTACGATTCTCCTTCGAATTAGCTCTTTAGAGCCCTTGCATCGATCTCTTTACCGCCATTTTGCGGATTGTCACTACGAGACATTTTCCCATTGCTAGGGGAGATAAGAACGCCAACGCCTCGAAGAACGACGCCAATTATCGTGGACGCACTCCACTATGTCTCATCTTGATCCCTATATTCTAGATTCCGCAGCGTTGCCCAGACGCTTTCTCTCGATCTAGATAAAGTGGACGAGATCATATACCAAAATTCGCAAACATGCCGCAAGGATAGACTTACTCCACCCGACGCCGAGTCAACATCCCTGCGGTGTGCCGCCTGGCGATTCGGGCTTGGTCAGCTCGGTCGATTCGGTGGTACGCCGACGGCTAGCCAATCAATCTGTTCTCGGCCTGAAGCGCGACAGATCACTCGGTTCGAAGGATTCACCTCCCTAGAAGTGGAGAAGTATGGCACAAAATGAATCCCTTCCTTGTTCGCTATCTCAACCATTCCACCTCATGAAATTAATCCGGATTATCCCGAGACCTGTAGTCTTGGTCCATTATGCATGCATGGATGAGTTAATGGAATTGGAATGAGATTATCATCGATGATATTCACGTATATGGTAGCTACCCGAAATAGTGAAAAGCGACGATATCGAACTGCGTTCCGTTGATGAATGTCGACGTAGAACTGATTGGTCAAATTGGAAACTAGCAATCCAGGTCGAACTTGATTCACTTGCGAAACGTAAAGTGTTTGGGCCTGTAGTTCCTACACTTCCACATGTGAAGCCCGTTTGCTACAAGTGGGTTTTCGTAAGGAATCGAAATGAGAAGAATGAAATAGTGCAATACGAAGCACGCCTTGTGGCGCAAGGTTTCTCTCAAACGCCCTGAGATTGATTACGAGGTGACTTATTTCTCCCGTAATGGACATTATAACGTTCCACTACCTTATCAGTTTGGTAGTTTCCGAAAAACTGAATATGCAGCTTATTTACGTGGTTGTAACGTATCTATAGGGATCTTGATACGGAAATATATGTGAAAGTTCCCGAAGAACTTATTGACTGATTCAAATAGTTCTAGACCACAGAACACCCTCTCTATTGAATTGAGGCATTTCACTTTATGGATTGGAACAATCCGGACGGATGTGGTATAACCGTCTGAGTGAGTATTTGATTAGTTAGGGGTATGTGAATAAACTATGCCCCTGCGTGTACTAAACCGAATTTACAAGAGTTGCAGTCTATGTCGATGACATAAATCTCACTTAGACTCTGGAAGAGCTTGAGAAAACTGCCTCGCACCTGAAGTCGGAATTTGAGATGAAAGATCTTGGGAAAACTCGTTTATGTCTCGACCCGAAGTTTCGAGCAAAGTTCATATGGTATTCTGGTCCACCAATCGAACTACACCCAGAAGGTGTTGCTTTTGAGTACACCCATGACCATTCATACGCTAGATGCAAATGAGATCCTTGAAAAGGTTGTGCAACCTGAAGTTCTATATCTAAGTTCAATTAGCGCTTTATTGTACTTAGCTCATTGCATTATGCATGACATCTCATTCGTTGTTGATCTTTTGGTAAGATACAACATTGCGCCTACACGCTACCACCAAATAGGTGTTAAAGACGTTTTTCCGTTACTACGGATTTGGGCTTATTCTATCCCTACGCATCTCAGAATTAACCACAACCCTTTGGTTATCAGAATGATGCTTACCTTGTGGGATACGCTGACACAGACTATCCGTCTGTTCCGCACAAGGCACATTTCCAAACGGATTATGTCTTTACCGTTAGGAACACCGCAATATCTTGGAGGTTAACCAAATAGACCTCAGTTGCGACGTCTTCGAGCTCATCGCCATACACTAAGCCACCCGTGTACATGGGAGCATATTCGAAGCACTTGTAATTCTTCATCCTTTGTTGAGTTCCAACAACGATCTATGAAGACAACGCCGCATGTATCGACCAGACCATAACCTGATACATCCAAGAAGTCAACACCAAGCATATTGCGTCTACATCATATCAGCATGAGCATCAGAAGATTGAAGTCAAGCATATCTGATCCGAAGACAACCTTGCCGACCTCTTCACGAAGTCATTGCCGAAGAAGCTTGTTCGAGGATTTGGTATGTGCAAATTTTCTCATTTGCTACGCTTGTAGTTCTCAGGGGGAGTTTCGTCGAACTCAGGGGGAGTATCCTGAAGTATACTCACTTGACCTTAATGTACTCTTTTTCCCTACGATCAGGATCATTTTTCCCATTGGGTTTTTGTTGCCTGACTAGGTTTTAACGAGGCACCCATTCTGGGCTGGTCATACCCTTGTGTGTTTTCTTACTACTTACGTCTTGAAGATGTTAAGTATCGACATTGCATTAACTCACTTTTCTCCTAGACTATGGGTTTTGTCCCGTCTTGGGTTTTACCATAGCCAGGTTTTGTGAGAGTTTTTATTCTTTTTATATGCAAGTTCCCTATATGAGACTCGAGTGTTCTCTACTGTGCCTACGAGACGACTTCATCAACTATCATCCTGAAGATCTGATGCGATATCTACTTGAGTATTTGCACACTCAAGGGGGAGTGTTGTAGATAAAATATAACATGTGTTAAATGTGATTGTGTAAATCCTAGGTAGATATGGATTAGGATATTCCATTATGTATGGGATTAGTTTCCTAATGTAATTGTACTTATTTCACTATAAATAAAGGCATCTGGCATGAGGAATATACACCACAATACAGTATAATTCCTCAAGCCTTCTCTACTTTCTCTCTTCCCTTTGCTTGCCGCACCCCCTCAGAAATATTGGCCACAACACGTTATCAGCACGCTCTTTCCGCTGTGCTCAAGAGAATTATACCGGAGTTCTGGCCATCTTCAATCATGGGGAGTATTAATTTCAATAGTTTTTTACTTTGATTTATTTATTTTTTGAATTAATATATTGCTATTGATTCAATTTTCCCCTGTTATTTTGAACAAGATTCAACGCATTGACGATGGAAATCCGGAGTTAAAAGCAATCCTGCAAACAAATTGTTCAACCATCATCATCAGCAATCCAGGTTCTTCTAAAACACGGTCTCGATTGTCGATATTTTGTCAGACCTGATTGCATGAACCTTCACCATGATGCATAACCCAATTTTCTGCGTTTAACGAATTATTGATCTTCTGCAAATATTGTGTTAACATCGACATTTAATATATCTGTCGTATATTAAGTGAATTGATGATCGTGTGAACGAAGGAAAAATTCAGGGTTTTTTCTTCTTTTTTTTTTCGCTTTTCTGCCAAAAACATCAAATTTCGTTTTTCTGAAAAAAACTGGACATTCTTTACCGAAAAAAAAATTTTCGTTTTTTTGAAAAATAAAGAAAAAAAAAAAAAAAACCCTAACTCGGAGCCGAGCCGGCCTGAAGCCGAGCCGCTGACTCAAGCCGAGCCAAGCCGCTCCAGCCGAGCCGGCCTACCCAGCTGAGCCAGCAGCCCAGCGGGCCTTCACCATCCCTGGCCCATGGCTGCCTCGGCCCGCGCCCAGATTGGCGCCCAGCAGGCCCAAGGCGCGCCACTCCCTCGCCTGGCCCAGCAGCCCAGCGCACTATCCCCTGGCCAGAAGCCCAGCCCGTGGCCCTTGATGGACCCTCCTGATTTTTCAGGGCCTATATCTAAAGCAGCCCAGCTGCTCCTTTCTTTCCTTCACACAGCCCGTATGGGCTTTGGACCCCAGCCCCTGTTAGGCTCACTTCTGTCCAAAATTTTTTTTATTTTCTTGCTGCCAGCAGCCCAGAAAATAAAAGTTGGGCCTGTAGCTCCAACCACGACCCACCAAAAATTATTTGGGTCATATTTGCAAACCCCGAAGGTCCCGTAGACCTATATTTCACTACCCATCCCCAATATATGTTCAAATTTATTATTTGTATTATTTTTGTTCTATATATATTGCGTTTGATTGCAGGTATATATGAACTTGAAGTTCATAAATTCGAACCCGAAGCTTCGAATAAGTGCCATGAAACCTGAAGTTTCCTTAAAAATTAAATACCCATGAAACCCGTCGTTTTTATGAAAATTTAAACCAAACCATGTCTTAGAACCCGAATGTTCTAACTTTTATGATTATGGAGATTTTATTTCCCATAACCACCAACCACAATCTTGTTCCCTCCATTCAGTGGATTTCCGAACCGTAACAAGTTCAATTTCACTAACATGGAAGTTTCTAGTAGAAACTACTTTATGTGGGCACAAGTTGTGAAGCTCCACTTGACTACTGAGAAGTTGAGAAACATTGAAGCCAACAATGACGTGGATAGAGCTAAATAAGCCTCCGTCATGATCTTCATCCGAAGACTTATGCCTGAAGCATTGTAAATGGAAGCACCTCAATGACGAGGATTCCATGGCTCTTTGACTCACTCTACGGATCGTTCTAATCATGCAAAGATGATCTTGCCTGAAGCAAGACATAACTTGCCTGACGCAAGACATAACTTGCCTAAAGCAAGACATACTTTGTCAAAAGCAAGACATACCTTGCCCGAAGCAAGACATATCTTGCCTGACACAAGGCATGATTGAACCCCATCCGTGAATAGGTACAAATTCTGAAGTTTATAGAATCCGATTGAATTTTGACTGGAGAAGATTTTCTCGTCCTTCCATACCTCTAAAATGCTCCTGAAGAAGCACCCTAGAGAGTGGAGGTTCACTAAATTCTCGGATCTGATACTACCACTTTGCTCACTAAAAAGCACAACAGTGAAAGCGGCACCCTAGTGATTCGGCTGGGATGTACCGAAGGTCTTGCTCTGTTTCGGCAGAGGTGTACCGAACTTAAGGCTCTGCTTCAGCAGAGGCCTACCGAATCTACTCTTCCTTCTTCGGCTGGAGAGTACTGAATAGTGGTAGAATCAGGGTCAACCAAGGGGGTGGCATCACGACCAAACACGTGATCCCTTGGAAACTAAGACCCAAAACTTCAAGAATAAGGGACAGTATTCCCGAACCTCAACCGTGCAAAATCTACCTCCATTTTGATGGAATAGATCATTGGCTATGCACTTATTTGTGCCCCTACCAATGTTGTTGAGGAGTACCATTCCTGTAATCAATTTGTGAGACTAATTTTGCTTCACCTAACACATATGGAAAAGCAAAATTTTGACATGGAAGGCCCTGTTGGCCGAAACCCCCTATCTTTTGGTTTAAGTTTTGAACAATTTTTCCTTTTTGTTTGGATGATCGTTTTGGTATTTGCTTTAAATTTTTTTGATATTATTATGGATATTGTCCTCGAATATGAGTTAATTGAATCATGTTTCTTATACATGTGACCGAATTCAATTAACATGTGATAAGGTATAAATGTGGGGAAGTTAGTTGTCTGGATAAACGTGCGACTATGCACACTAACTTCATACCTAAATCACCCCTCTAGCAACGAATTCAGGTCTACCTAACCTGATTAAGGGCAATGGCACTGCACCTCGTTGTATTAATGGTACTGAATTACTATTAAGGGGCCTTATATTCTCCGTTCCGGAAGAACGTCATTGAGTTATAAGGATATTCGAGCGAACAATGATCATAAAAACCACTGTAGAAAATAGAGTGACGTATCTTTGCATCACCTTCCAAAATATGAAGCCTGAAGCTATGTTTTGGGGCTAATGGGCTACCTCCCAACTGGGACATGCCACATATAGGCTGGCTTGAAGCCGGGTGATTCGAGCAGTTTACTTGCTTTGGCACGACCGTTTGGAACATTCAGGTCAAAACACGATGGCAATATATTTACAAAATGCATCACCTTACCTGAAGTAAGGATTTTGTGCCTAAGCACACTTTGCCAAACCTGCTCGTTGGGAAATTGGATTTTTACACATCATCCCTAGCAAAGTTACTACATAACCCTCTTTTCACAGTGGATCAAAGATAATGTGGACTCTTCAACCAAAAATGCGGACCATGTAAATATGGTTTTGGTTGATATATCGGCTACAATGGTCACATGTCCACATACGTGCTGCTAAACTCCTGTGATTCTTACTTAAGGGCTCACCACCCTATTATCCCATAAAGTCTAGAAGACTGGATAATGCCGGAGAGTTTATATCGAACAGTATTCGATAAGTATTGCATGTTTTTGGGCTTGAAATTGAACATTGAATTCCCCATGTTCGCCCCCAGAACAGCCTCGCGAAGCGATCATAAAGCGCATTATCAATTGATCGCCCGGACCTTGGTGAACGCACCAAGCTTTCGGTTTCTGCCTAGGACTATGCAATCTTGTATGCAGCCATGTTGGTCCGCCTGAAGCCCATTGCTACCCGATACTTTATAGCGTTACAATTGGTTACTGGGTACGAACCTGATGTTTCATATTTACGCATTTTTGGTATGCACATTCTGCCATATTGCCGCCGCAATGTACCAATATAGGTCCTCAAAGAAGGATGTGAATCTTTGTCGATTACGATTCTCCTTCGAATTAGCTCTTTAGAGCCTTGCACGATCTCTTTACCGCCATTTTGCGGATTGTCACTTCGATGAGACAGTCTTCCCGCCGTTAGGGAGATAAAATTTCAATCAACGTTCCTGAAGAACGGCGCGAATTATCGACGGACGTCCCCACTATGTCTCATCTTGATCCCCATATTTTAGATTCAGTATTGCCCCAGACGCTCTCTGATCTAGATAAAGTGACGAGATCATATATACCAGCTGCAAACATGCCTGCAAGGATAGACGTACTAACGGACGTCGAGTCAACATCCCGAAGGGTGTGCCGCCTCTGAAGGACGGTTTGGCCGCCCCTGTTGGACGGCCTGGTACGCCGACAGCTGGCAATCAATCTGTTCTCGGCCTGAAGCGCGACAGATCATTCAGTTCGAAGGATTCACCTCCTAGAGGTAAGGAAGTATGGCACAAAATGAATCCCTTCCTCGTTCGCTATCTCAACATTCACCTCATGAAATCGTCCGGATTATCCCGAGACCTGTAGTCTTGGTCCATTATGCATGCATGGATGAGTTAATGGAATTGGAATGAGATTATCATCGATGATATTCACGTATATGGTAGCTACCCGAAATAGTGAAAAGCGACGATATCGAACTGCGTTCCGTTGATGAATGTCGACGTAGAACTGATTGGTCAAACTGGAAACTAGCAATCCAGGTCGAACTTGATTCACTTGCGAAACGTAAAGTGTTTGGGCCTGTAGTTCCTACACTTCCACATGTGAAGCCCGTTTGCTACAAGTGGGTTTTCGTAAGGAATCGAAATGAGAAGAATGAAATAGTGCAATACGAAGCACGCCTTGTGGCGCAAGGTTTCTCTCAAACGCCCTGAGATTGATTACGAGGTGACTTATTTCCCCCGTAATGGACGTTATAACGTTCCACTACCTTATCAGTTTGGTAGTTTCCGAAAAACTGAATATGCAGCTTATTTACGTGGTTGTAACGTATCTATAGGGATCTTGATACAAAAATATACATGAAAGTTCCTGAAGAACTTATAGACTGATCCAAATAGTTCTAGACCACAGAACACCCTCTCTATTGAATTGAGGCTTTCACTTTACGGATTGGAACAATCCGAGCGGATGTGGTATACCCGTTTAAGTGAATATTTGATCAGTTAGGGATATATGAATAAACTATGCCCCTGCGTGTACAAAACCGAATTTGCAAGAGTTGCAGTCTATGTCGATGACATAAATCTCACTTAGACTCTAGAAGAGCTTGAGAAAACTGCCTCGCACCTGAAGTCGGAATTTGAGATGAAAGATCTTGGGAAAACTCATTTATGTCTCGACCCGAAGTTTCGAGCAAAGTTCAGATGGTATTCTGGTCCACCAATCGAACTACACCCAGAAGGTGTTGCTTTAAAGTACACCCATGAACATTCATACGCTAGATGCAAATGAGATCCTTGAAAAGGTTGTGGAACTCGAAGTTCTATATCTAAGTTCAATTAGCGCTTTATTGTACTTAGCTCATTGCATTATGCATGACATCTCATTCGTTGTTGATCTTTTGGTAAGATACAACACTGCGCCTACACGCTACCACCAAATAGGTGTTAAAGACGTTTTTCCGTTACTACGGATTTGGGCTTATTCTATCCCTGCGCATCTCAGAATTAACCACAACCCCTTGGTTATCAGAATGATGCCTACCTTGTGGGATACGCTGACACAGATTATCCGTCTGTTCCGCACAAGGCACGTTTCCAAACGGATTATGTCTTTACCGTTAGGAACACCGCAATATCTTGGAGGTCAACCAAATAGACCTTAGTTGCGACGTCTTCGAGCTCATCGCCATACACAAAGCCACCCGTGTACATGGGAGCATATTCGAAGCACTTGTAATTCTTCATCCTTTGTTGAGTTCCAACAACAATCTATGAAGACAACGCCACATGTATCGACCAGACCATAACATGATACATCCAAGAAGTCAACACCAAGCATATTGCGTCTACATTACATCAGCATGAGCATCAGAAGATTGAAGTCAAGCATATCTGATCCGAAGACAACCTTGCCGACCTCTTCACGAAGTCATTGCCGAAGAAGCTTGTTCGAGGATTTGGTTTGTGCAAATTTTCTCATTTGCTACGCTTGTAGTTCTCAGAGGGAGTTTTGTCGAACTCAGGGGGAGTATCCTGAAGTATACTCACTTGACCTTAATGTACTCTTTTTCCCTACGATCAGGATCATTTTTCCCATTGGGTTTTTGTTGCCTGACTAGGTTTTAACGAGGCACCCATTCTGGGCTGGTCATACCCTTGTGTGTTTTCTTACTACTTACGTCTTGAAGATGTTAAGTATCGACATTGCATTAACTCACTTTTCTCCTAGACTATGGGTTTTGTCCCGTCTTGGGTTTTACCATAGCCAGGTTTTGTGAGAGTTTTTATTCTTTTTATATGCAAGTTCCCTATATGAGACGCGAGTGTTCTCTACTGTGCCTACGAGACGACTTCATCAACTATCATCCTGAAGATCTGATGCGATATCTACTTGAGTATTTGCACACTCAAGGGGGAGTGTTGTAGATAA
>JAEHOF010000010.1:0-25536 GCA_018257905.1 Gillenia trifoliata | reverse complement strand
GTGGGGCCCACAGTACCACGTTTCTGCACAGTCAAGCGCCACATCATGCTTTAATGGAGCACTTGGCGGAAATACTAACGGAGGTACGAAAGTGTCATAAAAATGAAACTTTAGGTGTGAAAGTGAGACGAAAAAAACTAAAGGTAGCAAAGTGTGAATTTTACGATACTTGATAGTAGTAAAGTGAGATTTACCCAAAAAATTTTGTTTGAGAATCCAACAACATTCTTCTTTTGGAAAATAATAGTGTTCTAAACTACTTTAATCTACAGAAGTGGATGTTTCAGGAGTTCATTCAAGCGTAGGGGTAGGGCTTCATTCAAGCGTACGGACTTTATTCGACTTTAGTTTAGTGAGTGGATGAAATTCGATCTTTTTTTTTTTTCTTTGGACTACGCGGGAATCTGTCGATATATCCGATTTAATCTTCTTGTTCCTAGACGTTCTATAGGAATAAATTAGGAATGAATAAATTACTATTTCCTTCCTTTACCGAGAAACATTTATTCCAAGTCACAATGGTGCAACAAGAAGAGAATTAGCAGAATAGGATAAAGAATTTTTTATTATCATCTACCTTCTTACCCCACCCACCACCCTGATCCTGAATCTACTTTAGACTAGCTTTACATTACAAAATACCACTTAGGGAGTAGTTAACATGTTGGTTAACCGTATTCTGAAACACGGAAAAAAATCATTGACTTATCAAATTATCTAGAGACGTGCCCTAGCTAACAAATTGGGCAAGCCTCAAATCCACATTTGCAAAATCAACAATGAAAAAAAAATTGTATTAATTGATTCTTTTTTGGACGAGAAAAAAAAAAAGTATTGATACACTTTATATATTATCTATCTGCTACGAAATCTGATAAGCCATACAATTATATATTCATTTCCCGGAAAAATCTTGAGTGGTACGTACCATTCAATGGTACGACTATTGAATGGTTCAGATTAATTTACAGTGGGCCCCAAATGAATCTTAACCATTTAACAGTACGTACCACTGAAGTTGGACCCTTCATTTCCCCCTTCTTCATTTCTTTTTGCATTTCTTAAACATTAAAAAAACAAGTCAACATCTTCTAAACCGAGCTAACAACTTAGCATGCACCTCCGTATTAAAAAACAGATTCCAAATTCCTTCCCAACGAGGAATGCTTTTTGATAAGCAATTCGCGTCGATGGCAGAAACACCCGTTGACATCTGCATCAATAATTTCATATATATATATATATATATATATATATATATATATATATATTATTTTTTTATTGACAAACCAGAATCCAAAATCCTTGGCCGGAGCAATTGGCTTGTACTCTTGGTCCTCGGAGGATCGTCTTATTAAAATTTTGTTACCATGCAACAATTTTAGGGGATGTTTGATAACTATTTCATTTTCAGTTTTTAGTTTTCATTTTTGTTTTTAAACTTAAAACCCGTTTGGTAACTACTTTCACTTTTAAAAAAAAATGAAAACTAAAATCCAAATTTTGAAAACTGAAGGCCGTTTGATAACCATTTTGTTTCCTTTTTTTTTTTTTTAAAATTGAAAACTGAAAACCAGTTTAGTAATTACTCTCAGTTTTCAAAAACATGAAAACTGAGAACAAAATGTTTATTAAACAACCCCTAATTTTCAAAAACGGCCATTCACACCACCACCTTTAATGTCTCCGCCACTATGACCACCACACTAGTAGAAAAAACAGCTTGGGTGACGAATCATTTTTCGTCGCCCAAAATCACTTTGAGCGACGAAATCCATATTTTGTCGCCTAAAGTTATGTTTAGGCGACACCCTATTTCGTCGCCTAAAAGCACTTAAGGCGACGCCCTATTTCGTCGCCTAAACACAACTTTAAGCGACGAAACTTTAGGCGACCAAATAATTCGTCGCTTAAAATTTCAATGGGTGACGAATAAATTTATTCGTAACCCAAAAAATGGAAAAAGTGGTGGCAAATAAAGAATGTGGCACCAAACTTTTGCGCGACAAAAACAATTCGTCGCCTAAACCTTTTACTTTAAGCGACGAATAATGTTTCGTCACCTAAACCTTTTGAGGTTTTGGGCGACAACACTTTAGGCAACGAATAAGTTGTTCGTCGCCTTAACCTGTTTTGGGTGACGAATAATAATTTCGTCGCCCAAAGACACTTTAGGCGACGAATAATTTGTTCGTCGCCTAAACATAAGAAATTTACTCTACACCGTTCTTTTTTTTATCTGCTAAAGAATGACTTATTCATGTCTAAATGAAGTAATTTTTGTACAAAATGATCTTGAAGAAGAGGTTTACATATTCAACGGTTCAGATTTAAAGAAATATGTATCTATGTGTGTTTACAAATTAAGAGTTGTACGAAAAATTAACTTACAGTGAAAAATTCATAATAAGTAATTGAGAAGGGGAAAAAATTTGTAAAAAATATACAAACGCTCGTAACGAGAAGGCCTACAACTTTCGTTTAGGAGTCATCTCCAAAATCGAACACTAGAAACCATGAAGCCTATAATATGTTTTAACCATCGATTAACCTTTACGTTTACCCTCGGTTATTATATCCGTAATTTGTTTTTTTCATGCCGGTTCTTTTTTGAAAACAAGATCTTTTACTAAATTCAATAAGATGAACGGTTCAGATCGTTGTTAGAATGACCCCATAGTTACAGTTTACTGAAAATTGTGATGATGTTATATAGTTTCTATAAACTTTATAACGTCATACACAAATTTCGCTAAACTGTAAATTTTGGGACATAATATAAACTGTTCATCTTATTGCATTCAGTAAAAGATCATGTTTTCAAAAAAAAACCAGGATGAAAAAAACAAATTACTGTTATAATAACCTAGCGTAAACGTAAACGTTAATCGACGGTTAAAAAATAATATAGGCTTCATGGTTTCTAGTGTTCGATTTTGGAGATGACCCCTAAACGAAAGTTGTAGGCCTTCTCGTTACGAGCGTTTATATATTTTTTACAAAATTTTCCCTCTTCTCAATTACTTATTATGAATTTTTCACTGTAAGTTAATTTTTCGTACAACTCTTAATTTGGGTGACGAAATTATTATTCGTCGCCTAAAGTGTCTTTGGGCGACGAAATTAAAAATTCGTCGCCCCAAACCTAAAATTTGCCCCCATCAACTGCCAAAAATTTTGGGCTGATTTTGAAATTTTTAATAAAATTTAACGCGACGAAATGATGACTTTGAGAGACGAAAATAGTTCGTCGCCAAAGGCCTTTGGGTTTACTTTTTCAACCCGTGCCTTTTCTCTTCTTTCTTTCTTCTTTCTTCTTGCTCTATCTGCAGACTGCTCCTTGTCGAAGCAACCCCAGCTCCTCCCTGTCGAAGCAACCCCAGCTCCTTCCTCTCGAACCAACCCCAACTCCTTCATCTCAATTTATTGGTAAGTTATATATCTAAACTAAAGCTCAGTTTTCAGAATTACTGTTCCAAAGCCGTCTAAGCCGTTTGGCTTAGTTTCTTAAGCCGTCATGTAAATTGTGAGAGGAGCCGCTGCTTTGGCTGGCTTCAAAGCTTTTTTTTTTTCAGCCTGTTCCGCTTCGAATGGAAACATACTTCTCGCTCATTCACCGACTTCAGTCAAAATCCCTAATCCCAAGCGTTTTCTTCCTGCTCCACTTTGAATCGAAGCATCTGCTCATAGCCTCTTCTCCCAAGTTGTGATTCATAGCCTCTGTTCCACTTTAAATCAAAGCATCTGCTCTGCTCCGCTTGGTTCATAGCCTCTTCTACTCGATCTCCCCCTTCACCAACTTCCCTCATCCCAACGTCGTCTCTCTCCCTAGCCGTAGCCGCTTCGAAGTCTGGGCATTCAAAGCTCCTTTTTTTCGATTATTTGAATCTCTTATTTTTCAACCAATACTTTCGCCGGCGTTTTTCGTGAAGACCCAAAAAAGGTATAAAATTTTTTCATAAATTTTTAATTCTGATTTTTTATTTTTTGAACTTTTTATTTGGGTACATGCGGTTGGCTATTTGGAGTTTGGGATTTGGGTTGGTGAATTTTTCTGTGGTTAATCTGCAAATTAGTATAAAAGGTTTGGGATTTGGATTTGGGTACACAGATTTTTGTGAATTTTTAGGATTTGGGTTGGTGCTTTGTTAGTATAAAAGGTTTTTTTTTATTCTAATTGTGGAATTCATTTGTTGGTAAGGATCATTTAAAACTTTTTGGAAGGAAGATCGGCTCCTTTTGTTTCTGGGTTTTTCTTCGATTTTCTTGGTGGGCTGTTCGAATTGTCATTTCTTGCAGCTTTGGAGTTTCAGGTTCGTAATTTATGTGGATAGATTGTATTGTTGTTTTGATTGTATTGTCAATACCTTGCGTCCCCTTTTCTTTGGTGTATGCACATTGAAGTTGTGGCTTTTGATTTTACTTTGGCTACATGCATCTGCCTGTTTTGCTTTCATTGGGCTGGAATAAGTTTTGATTATATTTGATCAAATTGGTTTAATTGAAAGGGGCTTATATTGTGGATGAGTAATTCTAACGATGACATGTGCATACAAATTGGTTATTGAGAACATGGATATGACAGCACATTATCAACATGATGGCCTACGATATTGTTGTTAGTATTGAAATTTCGATGATTCTGTGACATGGGTTCGCTGATTTTGGTACAATTTTTATTTCTCAGAGTTTGTTGCTTAACAAGTTCCTCCTCAAGTTGAAAACTTTGATCATGCAACTTGCTATTTTGGTGATATTTGGTTGTATGATGTATTTACTGTGTTTTACTGTAACTTAATTGGTGTTTGAATATGTGCGGGATCTTATAGCAGAATTTTAAGAACTTTTGAATTATGGGATTTGGTTGCTTTGATTACTAAAAATTGTAGTTAAGCTAATGCAGATTAAATGAAAGTCTTAAGCTAATGTTAAGACTTATGAATCATGGCATCTCTAATCAATAATGTGTTGCTATGTTGGAACGTGAAAATACATGACATCATGTTGATCATTTGAAATGTCACCGATGAGTGTAAGTAAGTCATTATGGAGGTTAGAGCCTCCACTAATTGCTAGGGTCTAGAGGCTTTAAGCCTTTAAGGTCACGTAAAAATTCCTAATAAAGAAGGTGGTCATATGGCTTCAAATAGGAAAAAAAAAGTAAAGATCGAGGAAAAAAGTATATTAGTTTGTAGGAGGGCTGCAACAGCTTACAGGTGAAGGTGCACAGCTACTTTGAAATTCTTCAAGAAAATTGCAACCCATCTCTGAAATTCTTAAAAAAAAGTGAAAAAAAAAACAGTTTG
Organism: Gillenia trifoliata; assembly: GCA_018257905.1. Taxonomy (NCBI): domain Eukaryota; kingdom Viridiplantae; phylum Streptophyta; class Magnoliopsida; order Rosales; family Rosaceae; genus Gillenia; species Gillenia trifoliata. The sequence goes on along the minus strand of JAEHOF010000010.1, from coordinate 20,230 downwards.
ATCTTCTGTTTTTTTGTTCTACAATTATGGGTTTGGTGGGAAGATTGGTTTGGATGAATGCGTAAATCTTTGTTTGTTTTTACCTAGCAATTTAGATGCTTGAGTTTGGCGTCATTTTGTTTATTTTGCTTCTGTTATTCGATGACACTATACATATCTATATCTTTTTTCACTTTGGTTTTCTGACCGTGTGGTGTTGTGTTGTATAGGTAAAGAAATTGGACGAGCTTGGGACTGGCATATGGATAAACCCTATTATTCCATGATCTATAAACCCTAAATAATTGGTTTGGGGTTGGATACTCATGTTGATAGTCTCTAATTGTAACCACATGCACGACAGGAGATATATTTATTGTTTGATTTGCGCAGAATTGATTCTGTGAATGGTTCTACCTCAAAACTGATTCTTATTTTTCATTGCAGGCTTCTTTCATGCATGTTCTTGTGCTGGCTGCTAGAATATGCCTAGAGGGAGTGGAAGCAACACTTTTCGCAACCCTCATGTCCGTATCAAATGCAGGGAGTCTTCTTGGGGGGCTGATGGGTGCTGGTCTTACCCAACTCTTGGGTGTAACAAAGGACCAATATGATAACTTGGCCCTTTTGATCATCTTGTGCAATCTCAGCTCCTTGTTGCCAATACCACTCCTTGGCCTCCTTCCACGGGATCATCCTGATGCAAACCCAGAGGAGAGTGAATCAGATATTGAGATGAAATCTAGTTGAGTTTTGGTTGTTTGCCTCTACCTCATCCAATCAGTGGTTACGGCATCCCCCTTTTAATGTGTTCCTTGGATTGCAGGAATATGGTTTTTAATTTGACATATATGTAATCGTTTGAAGAAGTTTAAGTCGCATGTTAGTAAGTCGTATTTATAGGTGTTATGAAATATGTAGTTTATCATAAAATTTTGTAACATGTTACTATTATCAATTGAATATAATTTATTTATTTTTCAATTGAATATTTTGTACGTATATTTCTTTATATAATATAATTTATTTTTTTACATTGTTTATTATATTTTATTGTCTTTTAAATACCAATTAATTTATTATATTAATTAATATAAAAAATTAAAAAATTAAATATTTTGGGCGATGAAATAAATTTCGTCGCCTAAACCTTTGGGCGATGATATATTTCGTCGCTTCAAGTGTAACCAAACTTAGGGCGCCGAAATATTTTCGTCGCCTAAAGGTTGCATTTGGGCGACGAAGGAAATACATTCGTTGCCCAAATGCTTGGTCGACGGACTTTGAGAGACGAATTTTGGGCCACGAATTAATGGTCGCCCAAATGTTTAGGCGACGAAATGGGACCTTGAGCGACGAAATTTGTTTTGTCGCCCAAGTACCTTTTTCTACTAGTGCCATCACCCTCACCACCTCCCAACCACCATTACCACTACCTCACCTCACCACCATTGCCACCACCATTGCCACCACCACCCTCACCACCATTAATACCACAACCGCTCTCCGCCAACATTGTCACCTCCACTATCACCACCACTCTCCACTACCATCATCTTATGTACCCCGCCGCACTCCCATCACCATTGCCCCCTCTTTGACGGTTATTGGTACCACTATCACCACCGCATCAACCTCTGTTACCAATACAACACTCATTGAAATCACCAACTTCGCCACCACCACCACCATCTTGAAATTTATGTTGTAATTACAATCAAACACAATTTTATTATTCTTTGGCATTTTAGATATTTTTAGTAGACACATTTCAATGTTATCCGCCTCAAAAAATCATTATCAGAATAAAATACCAAACATATTCTCAAATCATAAAAATACACATTATCGTTTTCGTTTTACAAAATTTTTAAGTAAAAAAGGCCCTTTAAATTTGGCTTGATTTTGGTGTTTATTTTTTTAAACTGAGAACAAAATCCAATTCCAAAAATTATTTCAGTTTTTTAGTTTTAAAAAAATAAAATCTAAAACAAAAAAAATAAATGGTTGTTTGATAACAATTTCATTTTTAGTTTTACTTTTTTGAAAACTTGTTTGGTAAATGTTTATAGTTTTAAGATTTTGGTTTACATTTTACATTTCTTTGAAAACTAAAAGACTAGTAATACCCACATACACCATTTGTAGCAACATTTCCAATCCAAAAGAGAAAACATAACACGGGGGGATATGTGAAGAGGATGGCATTTTTCTCTTTGGCGAATATGATGGGCTGCAACAGCGCATTGAAGAATATATATCTGCCAAGAGTCAAAGATCAAACACATTTAGACCCAACATTAGCAACTCAAAGTGACGTTCCACATTCAAACTCTACCAAATCAAAATTTGTGCTTTATTTCCCTCAATCTGCTCTACTTCAAAAACGCTCACTTCCCTCAACAAAAATTCTTGGGTGCTGCGGAGTGCGAAAATTGCTTACAGATTTTAGCTTGTTGGATCTTGATTTTTTATATTTTTAAAACTTAAAAATCAACGGTTAAAAAACCGAGAGTACAAATACCAGGAGTAATGCAAGAAAAACTCCTTCCCTCAAATTAGAAGGAACAATTGAATGCAACAATGCCTGATACAAGTTTCTGATCCTAAATTCGCCATTATAGAAAACCCCAAAATCTCTGACAACAATTTTTCTCATTTCTACTACATTTGGAGTCATTGTCACTTAACAATACCGAAAAAGCATGTAAAGATTCACGACATAAACACAATAAACAATTCAACATTCCAACATATTCAAATCATGAAATTGAACAACAATTTTCTCAATTCTTACACATAAATCACACCACAACAATAAGCTGGTTCTACAAAATTCCCCAGAGCCAGAAAATGTCGCATTATTATATCCAAAAAAACAAAGCAAAATCTAGAAGTTCACACCTAAGCTTATGGAATTGAAAATCCTAGCAGACGAAGTTAAAATGCCAATTGAATACCAATAGCTTTGCAGCTTAAATAATTGACTTAGAAAAATATCAAAACATTTCAATCCATCTATCTGTTGAGAAGATTCACAAAGTTAAACTCGATTTGGGTTTATCAATCTTTGACTTCTTAAACCATTGCATTGTTGCTTAAAATACGAACTTTAAGCACTTGCATATCATACTAGAACCCATGAGACAAAAAACAACACAAATCTTCTAGGCAAATCCATATGCAAAGCGAAACCACCAATGTGGCTTGGCTTGCCCAATACATCAAACCCACAAACAATACGATTGTTTAAGAAACTAAAAAGAGGTAACAATTTCCAAGGAGGACCAAAATGCGAATGAAGAAGGTGAAGAGAATATTATAGACGCATGAAAATGTATAACTACAACTAAATATATAATAAAATAGAATTATATTGATTAGCAGACAAGCTTGAATACGTGTACGAATGAGTTCATAATTTATCAAAATATAAAGAGCGGGACGCATCGTTAAGAAGATCGATCATGTATTTCTAGGCTTACTTCTTGCAAAAAATCAGCCACACCTTTTCTTTCAAGACACTTGAATCCTAAAGACTCAAAAAACTCTAGCACGTGTTCACGGGGCCTGGTACAAATTTGACCATCGAGAGAGGAGTATAACGTCATCAAAAGGTTATAAGTTTGAGAGGTGGTGTTGGCTAGAGGAGAGCAATAATGCCATTAAAGCAGTGGAACTGAGCTAAAATTGGTACTAAAAACATGAACTTGAAGCTTCCCGAGATAGGGATCTAAGAGCGGAAATTCTGAAAACAAAAGCTTTGGAGAGAGGGGATTGCGATAGAGGAAGAACAATGAGCTAGTGAGGAAGAGGACCGCGACTAACAAAGCGAATGCAAATGAATCCACGAAGACAACAACCACCATACCTTGAAGCTGCAGGTGAGGGCGACCTTGCATCCAAGCCTGGAAGTGACTTCGCATGACAAAGCAAGTGTCGATGTCCTCGGAACGATGGAGGTGGAGGAGGCGGAGAATCTAGAGATTAGGAAAACCAGAGAGAAAGAAGATTGTGGTACATCCCAGCGCCCGATTGGAGACATTGACGGAGTAGGTGGGGGAGAGCGGAGGATTTGGGAGATTGGGAGACGGAGAAAAAGATTGGTGGCGGGGCGATGAAATGAGAAAAATTGCGAGAGAGAAAAGCTTGAGACCAAATAAGCAGGACAATGTTTGCGATCGAGGGGTAAAATTAGAAGCTTCATTAAAGCTACTTTGTGGGCCCATTTATTTTGGTTGGTTTGATGTTTGGCTTGCCTTAACTATTAAATAAAAATTATTAGGGTTATTTTGGTTAAGATTCAAAATTACTGCGTCATTTCTAGTAGTTTCCTTTATTTTTCAGAAAATAAAATATTTTTCAAAATTAATGTACCTATTTTTATCATATTAGTATCATATTATTTAGAATATGTTTTCATAGATATATATGAACTAATTAGGATTGGATTTGAGAATTTTCAAACAAAGGAAAAATTACTTAAACAAATTAAATGTCATTGACCAACAAAACAAAATCAAATATCTACCAAAAAACCTGTAAACAGCTATGTATGGGGAATTTGGTGGCATGATTGTGAATAACTAAAATTTTAGAAATCTTTATTCTATATGTCCATCATTACCATATAAGGCATTGCTCAGTTTGTTGCTGGTAATGATGGACAAATATTATGGACTATGTGGGTAGAAGGAATCAGATTGATTTTGAAAATCTTCAAGCTCCTCATCTACTCTATATGACAATATATCTGCTGTTATTTGTGAAAATTATGCAGCAGTTTTTCACATGTTAATATTTTCAGTCATATATATGAGTGATTGGATCAATTTTTGTGCTATGTCTGTTAGTTCTCAAGGGATTTGCTGATCAATCATGTGGATTAGAAGAATTTATCTTGTTGTTATCCTGCGTAATCCTAGATGTACTGCACTTGATGGCACATTGAGATGAGTCTGATGTTGTTTTCATGAGAATATGCAAAAGAAGAGGACCTGAACAAATCTTTGAAGGAATGTCACACTAGAGCATCGGATGTATGTCCTGGAAAAGAAGAACCAACTGCAAATGATTCTACTTTTATCACATGTTTCAAGGAGGACCAAATCAAAATCACCATTCCCAGGGCAACCAGACCTTTTTCATTCAGCAAGCATCACCAAAGCTGCCATTTTATCCCATCTTTCTCAGAAATCACTTCTTCACTTCCAGTACCTATGCAAGCACCTAATGGAACAAGAACACTCTGCAATGGCTTCATTTGGTCCATATTTCCAGTGTTTGATATTTGAGACTTTGCTGCAATCTCAACGAAACTGGGATACCCCAATTGAGATATTGAGGTATTGGCAGATGGCACATTGGAGGGAGAAGGATGGACGGTTGTGATGGGTTCAACTAATATAAGCTGTGAAATACTGTTAGAAGATAATTTAAGCAGTGTTGAATTTTAACTTGTGATATTTGTAGCTCATCATGAATTGTAAGTATAATGGAAGAGACATATAGAGGATTACATAGCAAGCTAAGGTCCAATGCTAACAAGCCATGGCTGTTTGTCTTGGAACTAATTACAAGACAAACAACCGCAAACCCCTATGAGTGTGCGGGTGGTTAACAAAGACCTAGCACTAAGCTAGATAGAGGAGATAAAGACTGCAACCCTAGCTCTTACCCGATGAACACAAGACTAACCCGATGGATACAAGACTATCTGGCGGATACAATACTAACCCTCATTAATTGGGAGGTGACACGTGAACTTTTACTTATTATTGGGGAGAATGCCCTCATTAATTGGCGGGAGCCCACACATTTATTCAGCGGCGAGTTAAACGGAGGCTAGAACCGCAGAGCTGCGACTACAGCTACTTCAAGCTCAACGACCATGGCAAGGAAGATACCTTTAGCTTTCCTAATTGAAAGCGGATTTCTTTAATCAAGGAAACTCGATGACAATCAATCGAGGATTGTCCAAAAGATAATTTTTAGATGTTATTATTTATTTAATAATATCTTCAAGGATTATTCTCAAGCATCTTTAAGATATCCCAACATCTTAAAAATATTTTCTACCGCATCCAACGGATGACACACCCTGGCCAATCGAACGTCGATACATGGCATGGAAAACCACACACATGTGGCCGGCCATGCTCCACTATAAATACCCCATTGTACACATTTATCAAGTAAGTTGATTATATACAATTCAACCCTAAATCTAACTCTTTTTCGAGGCCGAGAGCTTACCTGAGCATCGGAGGTTCATTGGCCAACCTCCACCCCCAGAGGCATGTGGCTTTGGTGGGTGCTTAGAAGGTGTTTTGTTTTATGAAGTACATTTTTGTCAATCCTCAAGCGGAGAAATTTTGCTACCACAAATTGGTGTTTTTGTTGAGAGCTCGATTAGAAAATTATCAAAGCTCGTAATATGGCTTTAGTGGATTGCTTAGAAGATGTTTAATTTGTTTGTAGGTACATTTTGTCAAATCCTCAAAGCGAGGAGGAATTTTGCTACTACAAATTGGTATTTTTTTCGTTGAGGAAGCTCAATTGAAAATTATCAAAAGCTCTCGCAATTCTTCTTAATTCCCCCTCTTCAAATTTTTAATTCCTTGATTCGTGTTCCCCAGAGAAAGGAAAGCTTATAGTTGGAAATTGATGCTAAGACCAACGACCTCCCTAAAATTGCCCAAATTTAGACAGGATAAATTCCTTGGAAAACCCTAGACTTTGATGGATGGATATCAATGTTCGAATAGGTTACAAGGGATTGGGTTTGTAAACTTTGATACAAATTTCACTTATAATTTTAGTTTTGAACAATAGTACTAAACCTCTTTTTTGGGTACCCGCAAACTAGAGTGATAAATAATTGCATATATAACTCCAAGTCATTACTCCCCTCTTTACCTATCTATTAGGAGTACTCCAATTTGAAATTTTTTATACTAATATACATCTAATAAGATATAAAAATTTATTATGCTTATTTTTAGTGAAACAACAATGTTATATAGTGGGTTAGATAATTAGTTGTTAGGAGCAAGGGAATCGATGAAGATCTAATCCGCACCAAGATTCATAGGCATGATAGCTTCGCCCTTACGTAATTATTTTAAATTTTTTTCAAAATTTTTTACAAAATTAATACCTACTATTTTTATCGTATTAGTATACATATTAAGAATATATGTCCATAGAAATATATGAACTAATTAGGATTTGAATTTGGGAATTTTTCAAACAAAGGGAAAATTACTTAATAAACAAATCAAATGTGGTTGACCAACAAAAAATAAATAAACAAATGGAATGTATACCCAAAAAACCCGTAAATAGAACCACCCACGGGGGTGGCCCATTGAATTGGGAGCAAATTCGGGCTTTGTATTTCACACACGACTTGTCTTGGGTTCGATTTCTAGCACTAGTGAATCACACGATGGTAGCCAGTGAAAATGCCTCTTTCGTCTTAAACTCTCGGGAATGGTCGGCGTGTGGCTTGGCGCAGGTGGTCCCACTGAGCAAAGAAAAAACCCATAAATAATATATAGAATTTGGTGGCGGGATTTTGTGAATAAACTAAAAAATTTGTGGATATCTTTTGTTCTATATATATATGGCATTATATTCAAATTTTTGGATTATGCTTAGAAGCTACAATGTACATTAGTTTTATGTCTAGAGCGCTATGAGTGGTAAGAATTTTAAATTTTAAATTGTATGAAACGACCACATAATCAAATATTAATTGCCTTTATCGATCAAGTTGAGTAGAGACAAAGAAATACAATTGTTGATTATTATGTCAAATTCACTACTTTATTATTCAACAGAAGAATACATCAAAGGTTCATTACTCTTGCAATTGCTGCTGCCACATAAGCAAGATCATGGACAGCTTTGCTTTTATCTTTGATAGGACCGCCGCCGGAAAAAGCTCTTTCACAGGAATCTGCCTTTTCGACGACATCGATCATGGTTAGCTCTGCTAGCCTTAGAGTCACCTTTTAAGGAAGCTTCACTGGCTTGTGAGGTATCAATCTTGACAACTTAGTAGTAAGTTACTTAAGCAATTGATTGCGGGTTTTATTTCCCTGTTCGTTATCGATCAGGTCCTCAATATTTTACAGTTTCGATTGCCTTAGCCTTTGCACCATCAACCATTATGATGCCTAAGCCTTTCTGACATCTGCGTGGGCGCTTTGAGGTCTGATTGAAGTAGAGACACAAAAGTCGGAGATATGGTGTTTTGGTTGCATGTTTGTTCGATCAGATTGGCATCCATTTGGAAGAAAGACCGCCGGCCTGCTGCAATGGCAGAGTTGGAAGAAAGACAACTAGACAAACAATTTGAATGAGAAATATTAGTGCTTTTGTTGGAGGTGAGGTCGAATAATTCTTCATCTTTTATTTTTCCTGATGCAGTTCAAGTGTATATATAGACTATGGGATGGTAAACTAATTTAGGGTTTCGGTATTTTGTGGCTGAGTTATGGGTGGGTCATAGTATAGGGTGTACAATAAATAGCAATACATGAAGGCTAAACTAGGATACAAATCTATTCACGTCAATTCTAATCAAATAAGTAAATCTAATCCTAGAAAACAAAGAAATCTAAATCTTAATAAAATAAATAACAAAATCCCAAAGTATATAAGATTTTCCGTTTTTTAGTAGTCCTCTATAAATTGTGACTGTAGTGAAAAGGTAAATACCAAGTTAACTATTGTAATTTTACATATGGGATTATGTTGTTGAAGTAGGAGGCGAGATCAGCAAAGACATTGACCGCATGCTTGATTTTTGAGAAGGCGGTCATGACTTGGGCTGGATAGGTGGATTGACATTGATCCATCCATGAAAGTCTAGGAGTTTTCTTCAAAGAATTTCTCGCTCTCGTTATAGTTCATTCATATCTAATATAACTTATTTAAACTAATGCATGTTAGCTAATTAAATCGAAAGAAGAATCGTTAGTAATAAATTACGGCTCGTTTGTGTGGCGGCCTGCTTAGAATGGGATAAATGAGTCGTCTCGGGTGTTTGGTGGACTCGATGAAAAATAGTCATGGTAATTAAATTGGGTCCGCCGTTTAATACGGTACCGCGCCGACTAATTATATCACAAAACCAGGTATAATTAGTCGGCTCAACTCTTCCCTCTCTCTCGTTCTCCAGTCATCTCCCTCTCTCTCGTTCTTTCCTCGCTTGAAGACAGGCTCCCCGACGACTAGGTTTGAGATATTCGACAGGATATGAAACTCACCACGACGACTGGTTTTGCCGTGCCTCCCCGCATTTTGCGATGACCCACCACGACGCAAATCAATCGATTTCCTCAACCAGCCCAATTTTTGATAACTCATCTGAGCTCATCTTCTTCTTTATAAACCCATGCTGGCAGCTGGTTCATATTCTTCTCCAACCCAGGTGAAAAATCTCAAGATTGAAAAGGTTGGAATAGGAGAGAGAGAATCTTGGCAATGGATTGCCTGTGTATTCCATATGCTTTTGGATCGAACAGACTGAGTCACCAAAACGGTCGAATTAGATCTTCAATTGCAGCCAAACCCTTGGGGCCCCAATTTGTACCCCTGATTTGAGAGAGAGAGAAGAGAGACGGCATGAAGAGAAAGGAGGAGGGAGTAAGGGGGAGTGCGGTGCAGTGGGAAGGCTGGAGAAGACGAAGGGTTTCAATTTTTTATTGGTTTTTATTTTTTAAGTAATTTGGTTAAAATAAAGTACAAACGAGAGAAATGCAATGACAAAATAAGATTATATTATTCAGTTTTTTTCATTTATCATTAGCTTGTTTTGTTATATATAAAATAAAATGGCCTTTAAAAAATAAAAATAGTTAAAAATCCTGTTATCCGATCTGATTACCACACACAATATAAATAGTTGGTTATTAGTCAATCTTGCACCAAACGCCGGAGACTAATTTAGTCGATACTATCCGATAATGATTATTCTTTAAAACTAAATAATCCAGTCTGGTCTGGTATAAGCAGGCCTTAGGGTCATGACTTGGGCTAGATGGGTGGATTTAACATTTGATCCATCTATCAAAGTCTAGGGTTTTTCTTCAAGGAATTTCTTCCTCTCGTTATAGTTCATTCATATCTAATATAATTAACTTATATAAACTAATGGCCATTGACTAATTAAATCAATGAGAATCATTATTAGCATTCTAAGAAAGTTATTTTTATACTCGAATCACTCTTTATAGTGCAATTTTTTCCCTTATTTTCATGAAATAAGAGTGATGAGTGAGAGTTCACATCAATAGCTCCATAAATCAAATTCTATTATAAATAGGCGAGGAAGAGAAGCTTTGCTAGAGATGAGGAAAGTAATTTGGGAGCAATGTATCACACTTTTTATTTTCTTTATTGGTGTTGAACAAAAGAAATGAACATAGAAGATGAGATGTGAAAGAAGGAAGTATTACACTGCTTTGATCCTTTGTCCTGCTAATATGACACAAAAACACACCTCTGTTACATAGAGGTTTTCACCCCATTTACCCATTTTTAATGCACATGTAGAAAGTTTACACACCAAAATAGTAAAAACTAAATTTTCACTATTTTAACCATGTAGCTTTGCTCCCTGTCTTTCTTGGACAAACTTGGTTGCTCACCTTTCCAATGGGTATTCACACCATTCCATGACACTCCCACTCTTGGATGCCGTATATCAATATCGATTGTCTCGATCTAAAACCATGCTAATTGTAGCGAAGGAAAAAGAGTACAACTTTGCTTGGATCATTGATGTAGTGTTAGTGTAGCTTTTATTGCCTCGTTAAAACCTTGCTAGGAAAAACCTAGTTGGAAAAATCTAGTCGAAGGAAAAAGTACAACACGCATGTGTCTTGGATGCTCCCCCGATTATGCATTTGTGTCAGTGATCACTAAATTAGAAGTAATCAATATCATGCATTAACCACGGAATATACACTTTGGTAAGAGATTTGGTGAGTAAAGAGCTCATTTGGAAGTGTTTTCAAATGGCTGAAAGCACTTTACGGTGAAAATATTTTTGGAATCAATCCTTAGTAAAAATGCAAGTGAATCACGGAAAAAAAAAAAAACACTTGAAGTGCTTTATGCAGAAGCCACTTTTGGAACTAAAATATTTTTTCTAAGAAAGGCATTTTACCGGTCGTTTAAAAGCACTTCAAAAGCGAGCCATAGAAATCTGCTAGGTTATGGATTGACAGTTTGTTTGAATTCAATAACTTTAGCCTTTTGAAGCTCATGTGTATTGAAAAACTTTGGCTATATGTTGTGAGACCCTAAAATTTAAAGTGCTTAAAGTGTTATGTCTTTTAGAATTTTAGAGTTTCTTTAAATCTTATGATTTGTAGTTGATTTTTGAACAAGTGATAAAGTAAATAATTTTTCTTGAGGTTAAGGATTACTTTTAAGGTGCTAAGATGAAAGTGGGAGAGATTACGAGTTCGTAGAAGTTTTCGAATTATTTTTTGAGCTCGGATGAAATTTAATAGATTTTTCAAGTTGGAGGAATGCTGGAACGTCAGTGCAGCCAATGTGGCTGGCTTGCTACGTGGCAGCAGCTGGAATTGGCAGCAAATAAAGAGGAGCAAACTTGACACATGGGTTGTTGTGATTGGACCGCAACTAAGAGCAAGCGATGGAGAATGCACCTGATTTGGAGCAAAAGACTGATGGTCTTTTCTTCTTCTCCTCGAAGCAAGTAAGAAGAAACGGAAAGAGAACCCAAATCAAGTTCTCATAATAATTTTTTATTTACAACTCTAAATTGGATTCCATTTTTTAAGCCTACAAGTTCGTGGCGAAAAGTACTACAACTGAAGGTAATACTTTTCTGGAATTGTTTTCTTATTGAATCTCACTTTGTAGTGAGAACTTGGTGAATGGATTGAATTATGTACTATGATTGATAAAACGGAAGTTGAACTTGGATTAAAATGGTGATTTGGTATTAGATGCATGATGTATGATGGACATGTTTTGGACTGAAAGAGAAGCAGCAGCAGAATCTAGAAATAATAGCTCTGTTGTACTGTTTATGCAGCAGGGACTAAACTGGAAATAAAATTTCAGATTTGGGGAAAGTTTGGGGGTATTTTGTAAGTACAGAAAGTGCAGAGCATTACCAATAAGAATAAAAGGAATTGTAGTAATTATTATGAATTGGTGTTGTTGGAAATAGGATTCCCGGTTTGATAGTGGAAGATCATGACGACAGTGCACTGTGAAGCAGCGGTGACACAACTTTGCTTTGGAATCCGGTAGGGAAAATCTGGCCGGACAACTACGAAAATTGATTTTATTAAATTTGTGAAGCGCTTTATTATTTAATTTTATTTGTTTAAGTGGTTTGTTGTTAATTGGATTATTGTTTGAATTGGATGTCTATTAGATTTGTTGATTATATTGTGTTATTGTTTGGAATGTTGTTCATTGGTGATGTGAAATATGAAATGGAGGAATTATTTGTGCATCACTCGTGTTGGGAAGTTGAGGTTGGAACCGGTATTGAGAAAGGAGCGGGAATTGTAGTTGGAAATGATCTTTTGTGTAGTTAAGTTTAACTCATGGTAGGTACCGGAGTCTCAGTCGACCCAAAGTGCACATGGTTTTATTGAGTAATTGAGTTTGGCGAAAAGAGTTAAGCAAGATGACTAACAAAAGGAAGAATTGGAAATGATTGAGTTACGAGTTAGTTTGTATAATAGAACATTAGGAATCACCAAGTGGTAAAATGCATGAAAGTATCGGCGTGCGGGTTGGCGTGTTTTATTATATAAATTAACAAGTAGAGGCGAAGAGTATCACATTAATTCATGCATTGTTGTTGATAATGATTTGGTACTTGTCATATGATATCATGACACTTAATTTAGTATTGTCAATTTCTTGTGGTAAGATTATGTCCCTATTGAGTTATTAAAGCTCACCTCACATTGTTATACGACATACAAACTATACTGATCAAAAGAGCCGAGGGTAGGATGAGATCGGATTAGATGTGAGCTAGAAGTTTAATTTATTTATTTTGGCCTTATAAAAAAATTCTTTATTATTTTATAGAGGAATTTTATTTTCGTTACATTTGGAGTTTCTTTTTGTTTTATTAATTTTAGCTCCCGCACTAGGCACGGGGTTATTAGTGGGTGGCTAAGCTTATGAGTTATGACTATAAATTCGAGTACAAGCATGGGATGGACAATGTGATAGCAGATGCACTATCAATAGAATCATTTCAGAAAGCCGTGCCAACTGGTCCACTCCTAACCACATTGATATTGTCTCAACTTAACACTTATTGCTAGGTGTTGGGTTTTATCACAAAAGGTCTCGGTTTATTAATTAGAAGTGGAACCAACACTTATATATTGTATTTTACTTTCCCAATCTTTTTGACTTCAGCCGCCCTCGAACTCCACGTGGACACCGAGATTGGGGCGTCAGCGGCCGACACTTGTAAGTAAGCGAAGCCATAATAATGTAATAACACTTGTTTAAAATAAACTCAATAATGATAAGAAGTTCATGCACAGTTCTGAGGCGTTTAAGAGTAAGCAATGGATTAAAAGTATAAAATCAATCTCTTAAAATCTTATCACAACACGGATAGATATTATTAAGCGAAAGAAAAGATAAATCCTACATTTGTCGAGAAAAGTTGGAAGTTTGCTAGTCAAATGCCTCGATGTCACTGTTGCACCGCTACTAAGTCTGGAAAGGCGCAAAACAAAAAGTGTGAGTGGACGAAAAATAAGGATTTTTCCTAAACCCTTTTCTCTTTTCAACATATTAACCCCATGTTTGAAAATCGTGTGAGTGTAATATCATCTTGCATGTAGTATATGTCAAATCATACTTTATATGTATAGCCCAGAAAGTAGATCTCAAAAGTATAATCGTAAAGAACCATTTATATTTCCAAAAGTCATACCTCAAAATAGATCCATAAGTATAATAAAAGAAAACCAAAGAAAGCATTCGAGGATATATGTGCAATCACCCATGTACGTGTTGAGGAACCTCATCCCAGTTATAAGAGTACAAGCACTTTACGTTATCATTCCATTTGTACTCTAGTACCACACACATATAGCCTTGTAGCAGCTATCGGTGTCACACACGAGTCCTTGCGTTTGTGGGGCCTTCCCAATAACAAACATACGCGTAAAACAAGCTACACTAAAATGACCCCCAGCAACCAATACCCCTATAGTACATTACGTGGCGACCCCGAACATGGCGGGGCGGTACTACAACGTAGTGAAAGCATACCAAGTGTGTTTCAAACATACATATATGCATCATGTGTATAAATAAAGAATAACTTAGACTTCTAATTTCACAATTTATTCAAACGTAGCACAAGTAGAACAAATATCAATATCCTTATGCATATCCAAAACCATGTTCCAAAACTATTTCATAATATATGTAATCATGCTTAAAATCATTTAAAAACATGTATATATCCATATCTTAAATATCTCAAAGCATAAAACCATTTATTAAAACAAAGTCCACTCACAAGTACTCGGGAGTATAATCCTCCTCGGTGTTGCGTTCCTTGAGCGCCTAGTCGTAGGATTACCTATTTAATATTTGAAACAATATTAAACATCATAAAATGAATAATAATAACCCTTAATAAAAAGAATCTACAAATAATATTATTTTAGTGAAAAGCAGGGCTCGAAAAATGATTTAGGGACCAGCTTCTTCTCGCCGCTGCCTGCCTTCTTGCTTGGCCAGAAGCAAGCGGTTGGGCCAGCGGCCGCCCAGCCGGGAGAAAACACCCGCGCACCCTACGCGGCACGTGCCTCCGCCGCGACAGCGGCCGGTCTCCACGCGCCCCCTGTGGTGCGCTTGCGCCGCTGCTTGAAGCGTCCTCTCGCGTTAACTTTACTTGAGCGTTAAAAAATTAAAATTGCTGGGAAGTCTGGTGCCATTAAACTTAGCGGCGTCGAGTTAAGGTTAGCGGAATATACAGCTGACAAGAAAACCTATGTTTGTAGCAGTGAGGGAATATTCGTTACGATGACGGAATATTCCATCTCCTTCAACCTCTTGGCCGTTGTACGGTCACTTTAGGCCATGCAGTTCGTAGGAATCTAGAAAAATATCTGCAGGAGTGTGTCCAAAAACTTCAAAAATTCATATCTTCCTCGTTTCTCAACCAAATTGGCGATCCAGCCTTATCCAAATTGAAAGTATTGAAGAGTAGAATATTTTCTAGCTATAAATTAGGGCGGAAAAATGATGGAAGTGGCCTGAAGTGATAGGGAATTCTACGGCAAACCCTAAATTCGTTCCTATATTTTTAAAAAATTACGTTCTTTATATGAAATTAGACCTACTCCAGCGTGATAAAACCAATGGGGGGGAAATGGTTTCAAAGGGGCTTACCTAGGCTAAGGTTGTAGAAAGTTCGATGGGCAGGTTGTTGTTTCCGTTCTGGTATCAGTTTGGCGATTTGGTTTGTTTGAGAACTACAAAATCCGCAGTCTGGAAGTAGAAGCATTAGACGATAAATAATAGTATGGTCTTGGGTGGTGTTTAAGCGGTTTGTGATAAATCAATTCTAGGGTTTTGTGTGTCCATGTTTGCTACCATCTGTTTTGGCGAGGATGAAAGAGTGGGAGAAGGCGGCATTTGCAATGGCTTCGTCAAAATAATGACCCCTAATAGGTAACTTATGGGCATAAAATTACTAAAAATGCCCGCGAACTTTGATTAAGTAAAAAATATTCATTAACTCAAATTAGGTTCCAACTAACGTCATTATTCGTATTGACCAGAAATTTCTTGAATATGTAAAAAAGTAATTTCCACATGCTGTTTTTCGAAAAAAAAAAAAGTCGTAAAAGTGATGCATTTGTTCGCTACAAGTATTTTGGTAATTTTACATGAACTTTGGGTGAGGTTGCTTCAGCTTGCTTCCGATGTGGGACAATACTCGCTGCGCCCTCTGCGTGAGACCGCACATAGTGGGCCACACGTGCAACCAATCCTGCTGGACATTAAAGCGCGACATGGTGACCCATATTAAGCTTGAGTAACGGGCGACATACGGGGCCTGAGGGCTCACAATCAAACCGCTCGATACCAGTAGATCAATGAAGCCCAATTGGCGGTCACTCTTAACCACCAAATCTTGTCGGCAACACATAGCGCTGGATATTGGGTTTATCACAAAGGCCTGGAGTTTGGTAAGTGGAACCAACACTTATATATTTGTGTTTTGTTTCCCAATCTTGGAGAGTGTAGGACAATATTCAACACTATCAAGGGGTGCAAGGTTCAGCTCAACTACGGAAACCACCAATTGATTTCAGACAAAGACCCCTATGCAATGCGGTGTTATCTCATACCCATATTATTTTGGTTGGCTAGATGAGTGAGAAGATGGAGGCTACAGGCTAACAAAGCACTGAATTTGAGAAGAGAGTTTGATGTGGGAGATCTAGTCTACCTCGAACTCATTCCATTCAGTCTCTAGCCTCAGATTCATTTCAGAAGTTACTCCCCAAGTTCTATGGTCCTCATGAGATTGTGGAAAGGATTGGTAAGTGGCACTTAAAAGTGAAGCTCCACGGTTCAAAATCCACCGGTGTTTCATGCGAGTTGTTTGAAGAAGCACCTTGGTCTACATATCACATCCCCATCACAATTCTACCACTGATCACAAATGATGGAATGGTACAAGAATCCCCAATGGCTGTTTGAAAGGATTTATCAAAAGGAAGTATTTGCTGGGAGTACAACTCTTGGTTCAATGGAATGGTCACTTAGCACAAGAAGAGCCCCATGGGAAGATTATGATGAATTTGTTTCAGGGTTTCCCAGTTCAACCTTGTGAGGACAAGGGTTTTTCTTAAGGGAGGGGGTAATTGGCAGGATTGTGATTTCCTTGTCTAATTAATTAGTGGGAAGATATAATTAGAAGGACAATACTTAGGTACTCACTAGTGAGTACCCCATATACTTCGCTTTGTAGATTGCCGCCCCAATGATATTTTAACACATATTTTATTGTTTTAAAAAATAAAACATATGCTATTTAATTTTCTTGGGCTTTAAAAATAAGGAACCGTGTAAATGCTTAATTGGTAGTCAGTGAGTATGTATAATCTTCTTAGTGAGTGCGCAATATAATATCGCAATTAAATTGGTTTTATTTAGTTTGTTGCTCTTTGGCTGCCAGCTGGCTTATTGTTGTGGTGAGAATTGTTGTATACAGGCACAAAGGCCAAAAGCATTTGAGAACGGTCATATTTTTAGAGAAATACAAAAATATCTTGGAGCTATGCCTCCTTCTTCCTCCTTCTCCCTCCCGAGTCTATCCATTACACTTATAATTCAATGATTCGTATAATTCAATGATTCATTGATGTAAAACATTACACTTATATACACATGCATTCATGACTTGATGTACAAGTAACGTAACAAGCCTTTTACAAGAAACCTAAGCCCACAGAACATACAATTAAACCTAGTCCAACATGGAGAAGAATCCTAACCGTATTCTCTGTTGGAAAAAATTGGCAATACGGATGCTACTTCTCCTACAACAAATCACATAAGATAAATATTAGTAAATATTCATTCGCATTGAAATATTAAAAATGGATAAAATTAATGTAATAACAATGAAATACTTATCTTTTGTAGTGAATATATCGATCTCTAACGATGCTTGAATAGAACAAGATTTTAGGTTGAGGTGTGTAAGTTCAATGTCCTTAAGAGTAGATTTCGCCCCTCGAAGACAATGTCTCGGTGTAGCAGGTTATGGCGCCCTACCCTCTAGGATACAACAACCTATGATCCTTGTAAGCATACACTCGCAATACTTGGATCGGGTGAACAACTCGATTCTTTCCTTTGGCATATAAGAAGTGGAAATTATAATAGCATTTGAAAGAACACAAAGATTAGGAGAGGAAAGGACGGTAAGATTCTTTTCAACTAGGTGGGGTTTGTAGGAAAGAAAAAGATTACGCAAAGGTTGGAACAATGGAAGCTATATATAAGAGCTCAATTAGAACTTTGGGATATCAAAGAATATTGCATTAATAATTTCATAATGGCTAAATGTAAATGAAATAACGGATATAAAACTGATTTTCATTCCTTTATTATGCAATAAAGAATTAGCTAATGACTTTCATTTGTCTATTAAATGAAATCAATGGAATAATTGGAAAAAGGTTAACTTGTATTTTGAAATACCTAATAAAAATTCCAACAATCCCCCACATATTTCAAAATACAAGAATACTCGATAGAGGAAGTTACCAAAGGAAAGTGAGAATCCAATGCATTTGAACTGGTGTCTTTTGGACTATGAACCAGCCATAGGATGAGATAGTCATAACTCACAGAAATTTGGTGAAAATTAAATTTTCTATGAACCAAGATTTCTTTGTGTGAATTAGAGGATTAACCACCCACATTGAATCCTCGGAATCGAGCATGTTCTAGTGGATTGGTGCGAATAGGCCATGCGCCCACCTGGATATTCATGAGTGCTCTAGAGAACCTGCCTAAGCTCTCATAGGAAGCGGCCCCACTCCCACACTCATATAGGTGAATCCATCAAGTGTGCACTGCAGTCAAGCACACCACCCTTATATGGCTATGGTATTCATTAAGAACATAAGTTCAACCTTGCACGCTACAATAGTTGCACTATCTACACCATAGGGATAAATGAGCTCTCAATATTATAAATTTGATATAAAATTGATAGTGCACGCTCGATCAACAAGTGACTTGTTCTTATCCATATGAACCTACTTCCTAGGGTCTCCATTCACATAGGTTGGGTTACCATCACTCTTGATCGTTGGTATAGGCATAAGTCGTATCCCACTCGATGCATTAATCATCACTAGTTTTTAACTTAATGGGTTTGTCAGCGGATTAGCTAGATCCAATTCTGACCACAACATGATTATATCAAGTGCATATGCATATGCTAGATAAATTTATATTTAGCTCAAGCTTTCATAGCTAGACTATCACCACACATAGACTTGGATAAACCTGGTCTCTTCCACAAATAATGGGATATCTCAAAACAAACACAGTGATCTCTTCCATAAATAATAGAAAATATCAAAGAGGTTTTTAGGCTACTTAATTAGCCTTAACTCTTCAACCTGCATGACTAGTTAGAATATCTCCAAAACATTGCATCTCAACATATCAAGATAAGTTTCACAATTGAAGTAAATATTGTTACACATGAAAAGTACAACAGAAAACTCACCACACAACAGTCTTTAATCAAAAGTACCCCTTATGTATTTTGTATTCAGAATATAACTTTTCCAATGCTTTCTACTGAAATATGTGGAGTATTCTTGTATTTTGTATTATGTATTTTGTACCCCCACATTTTCTAGTATGTCACACTAGTACAAAAAGGTACATGGGCGACAAAACAAATTTCGTCGCCCAAGGTCATCTTTCGTCGCCTAAACATTTGGGCGACCAATAATTCGTCGCCCAAAATTCGCCGCTCAAAGTCCGTCGACCAAACATTTGGGTGACGAAGGAAATACGTTCGTCGCCCAATTCACAATCGCGCGACTATTTTTGGCGATGAAATTATTTCGTCGCCTAAGTTATTGTTAGACTTTAAGTGACGAAATATTTCGTCGCTCAAAATATTTAATTTTTAATTTTTTTATATTTTTATATTTTATATATTTTATATTTTATATATATATTTAATTAATTGGTATTTAAAAGACAATAAAATATAATAAACAATGTAGAAAAACAAATTATATTATATAAAGAAATATACGAAGAAAATATTCAATAATAAAATCAAATAATCCTAAAACGAAGTAACTAGTGAGGGGGCTGGGAATCGGATGATGGCATATTCAATGGAATGCTGGACAATTGGAGGGCGTGTAAGATTTGGGTCATCCGGCTTTCCTGAGACGCGAGCTTTTGCTTCAGGTCTTCAACTTCTGCCTTCAACGAGGTCATCTGTAAATTGAGCCAGTTACAAATTATTAAATAAAACGACATATGCATATTAAATAAATTGTAAATAAACATTGAATGTACTTTTAATCTTGTTGTCTACTATATTCATGACAAATACACTTATAAATTGGATGGGAAAATAGAGTCAAATAGTGGTCTTAGTAGCACTCTTTGAATATCAAAGCTCATTTTGAACTGAAGCCCT
>JAEHOF010000262.1:0-21676 GCA_018257905.1 Gillenia trifoliata | reverse complement strand
GATCAATATCAATCGATATGTATTAATTAGATAATCCATATGTATTACTAGATAACTATGTCACTAAAATTTAAAAAAAAATATTTAAATTGAAAAATATTGTTGAGATTAAGAAAACTTTTCAAATTAATTCCTATATCAAATGGAAGCGGTATTCTATACTAATTTACACTAACGGAGAGAAAGAAGAGTTTGAACTCAGAACCCAATGAGTTGAATTGAAGAGAAAATCTATAACTACCAGGGCAAATCCACTACTTACTTAACAACAAGAACAACAGTTGCTTTAGGAAGGCTTAAGAGGGTAACCAAAACGCCAACCCGTTTTCAAAACCATTAGGCTATGTTTGGATGGGGGTTTTGCAAGTCATGGGACTAAAAGTCAAACTATAAAGAAAATGATTACAAAATGTTGGATAGGAGGGATTAAGAAATCCACCATAAAGCATTTAAAAGGAATGTAAGGAGAGATTGGAAGGTGGGTTTATCTAATCCCTCTCATATGCCTTTGTAATGCTTAGATGATGCATTTTCTAATCCCTCCTATCCAACATTTTGTAATCATTTTCTTTATAGTTTGGCTTTCAAACCCATGACTTGTAACAGCCCCATCCAAACATACCCTTACGGAAAATAAAAAAGGATTGATTGCTGAAGTATTTTCTGAATTTCGATTCACTTTAATTTGTCTTTTGTTTTCATTATTTTCTCCTTATTTCCCTTTTAAGTACCGTAGGGTTTTTAGAGTATTTAAGCAAGATATGGATGCTCCTTTGAGGTTCGAACTTTAGTGAAATATTAAACTACAGTCTTTGGTACCAACTTGTGATTTGTGTTTATTTGATGCCGGGGTTATATGGGGATTAGACATGAAGAAAATATGTGGTTTATAATCCTACCATTTAGGGGTGCTCAGAATGAATAAGTTACCTTAATTCATCTCTTATCTTCAGTACTTAAACACAACTTTTAAAGTTCATCCTTCAACATGTATATATTTTTTCTAATGCATTCGATATATCTACACCAAGACTATCTCCAATCCAAGGATGGGAAATTCTAAAATTTAGCCTCGTATTTTCAACTATTCATCTATATGTATGAGGGTAGTTAGTTTTTTTCTCCAAGGGTAAGGGACCTATAACTCCCACCCCCAAATTTATAATTTGTTAAACTTTTGTATTTATTTGAATTCTTCTTCTCTTTTTCTGCTAACAATTTTGGAATTAGTTTTTATATAATCTATCTTGTTTTATTTTTTCGAACATTTTGATGTAAAAAAAATTTTCAAATTCCGAAAAACAAATTGTTGAGATATTTTTGAGTTGGATTTCATATCACAATTATTTCTGACATACTAAGAACTATCTCTTTGGATGTCCTACATATTAAAAATCTAATCTTTTCAGATTTTTTTTCTCTTACTTTTTTGATTAACTATCTTCTCCTACCTTATCTAGTCTGTTTTCCTACACAATTGTTATCTTCAATTCCTTCTTTATAAGCAGAAGGAGTTCTAGGCAAACACACTCCTCTTTCTTAAATCTCATCCTAATTTTGGAGCTTCTAAATTTCGTAGGCGGTTCCGAATGAAGCGAGAATTTTTCTACACCATCATGCAAGCTATTGTCGGACATGACATATACTTTGTCCAAAAATGGAATCTTTTGACAGCTTGCATATGGCCTCCCAGCTGATTCCACCAATAAAAATACTAGGTGTGGAGAATCCACAGCTATTGAGGCTCTCATGAAGTTCCTTAGGGCCATCGTAGAGTTTTATGGACAATGGTACCTCTGATGCCCAAATCCAGCCAACATTCAAACGCTACTAAAAAAGGGCAAGCGTCGGGGATTTACAGGCATGATGGGGAATCTTGATTGATGCATTGGGAGTGGAGGAATTGCCCTTCCGATTGGAGTGGCCAATTTATTGGGTACCATGGTAGGTCAACTGTGGTTTTTTGAAGCTGTGGCACCTTACAATACTTGGATATGGCATGCGTTTTTTGGACCACTCGGATCACTCAACGACATCAATGTGTTGGCTATATCTCCTCTATTTGATGAGGTTGTCAATGGTGTTGCACCACATGTAAACTATATGGTTAATGGTACAACTTACAATTTGAGTTATTACTTGGCAGATGGTATATACTTGAGTAAGCTACACTAGTGAAAACTATTATTCCTTGGATTGCTACGGTCAGGAAATCTGGGCCACACAACATGTGACCGTTGGAAATTAATATGGTTGGGCGCGCCTCCGATGGATGGCAACAGCTAGTGCAACTAAGTTATTATTCTGCTTTTGCGAATAAGTTATCAACTAAAATTGTATGTAATCCCAACAGTTCAATTTCTTGATCAAGCAAGGTCACAAGCATTGGATGCTCACACCGATCTCACCCTCCTTCCCCCTCTCTCCTCACTCCTCTCCTTTTAACGGTGAGATCGGTGTGAGCATCCAATGCTTGCGAGCACCGTAGCCTACTCCCAATTTCTTATCCTCATACATGAAGCTTTTCCAAAATATATCTTCAACTTTCCAATAAACAAAATTAAGAACACAATTTCACATCGAATCGCCATCACCCAACCATGTCTTTGAAACATCCACTTCCTTTTTCCGCTTTGTAACTCAACTCAAACTTTAGTACTTCGTGTTCTTTCTTTATCCTAACTAATTTTAAAATCAAGGAACCAAAGACAAAAATTCATTTCCCTCTCCTTTCGTAGTCCTCTAAATCAAATAAGTCCACAGACCCACAACTTAATCTTACAAGGCGACAAGAAATAATAAAAATTCAAGCCTCTTATCTAATTCGAAATCATCTTACCTATCCTCTTGAATTGTCTAGCTGTGATACTTGCAAAGTATTCCCTATTTCCATTTCCTTCTCCTTCACAAGATTCTCAACTCAAGGTACATGTCATGTTAAACTCTACTACACAAAAGTATTCCTCATTTCCCATTTCCCTTGTCCTTCACAAGATTCTCAACTCAAGGTAATTATTTTGGTTATAATTGGTCACATGCATTCATGCTTCTCTCAATTCGTAAAATCCACTCTCTATTTGATATAGGAATTAATTTGAAAAGTTTTCAAATTAATGAATCACTTTTTGATATTTGATTATATGATCATTTTTTAACAACGAATTTACATATTGATCATCATTGAACAAATGTAAAAAAATAATCATTTCGCTAATTGCCCACAAATTTATAACATTAGTGCTTTTTTTTTCCTTTTCTTTGTAAAATTAGTTCCGCATTGTGGAATGGTTTAGGAGCATTCAAACATAAAAATAGAGATATTTCAAGCATCAAAAAAATGTAAAATGTGTAAAATAAAACATAATTAATTAATTAGCCTAGTCACTGAGTTTTAATAAGGGCCCCGCCCCTACATTTTAGTGAATACATAAATGATTTAATAAATAAATAAATAAAAATGCTCGAGTCGGCGGTTTTGCGTAATTCCGACGCGGTTTAGATTTGGAGTCCTGAAATCCTAATAAGATTGGGGTTCCTCACCAGATAAGGATATGAATTTTAGAGAAGCGCGCCATTTGCGAAGCGAAGGGAAGAAGCGAAGCGAAGGGGAAGCGAAGGGAAGCGAAGCGGTGCTCTCTGCTCTGTGTTGAAGTCCCAAATTCCCAACTCACCTGATCTCCTCTTTGGTTTTGAGGTAACCAACCTTCGTTCCTTCGTTCTTTCGTTCGTTCGTTGTATGCTTTTAATTTCATAGGGTTGGGGTTGGGGTTAGGGTTAGGGTTAGGGTTTGGTTTTGTTCCAATTTCGATTGGGGGGCCAGGGTTTCATTGAAATTCCCGATTGGGATTGGATTGATTTAAAAAGCTTTAGAAGAACTAGTTTGTTTGATTGTTTGTTTGTTATTTGTTGTTGCTGTTGCTTACTGATCCATCCATCATCCATTTAATCACTCTCCATTCTCCATTAATACAGTATCTATCACCCATCCCTTCAGTTATTGTATACACATACACACACGTATATATATGTCGACGGAGGAGAGTGTACGTCGGCGGCGGCTTTTTAGATCCACCGTGATCCAATCGCAAGTTGACGGACCTGTGACAATTGTTGACCGACCGTTACCCTACCCAGTTGGCGAGAATGAACTTCCGCTAACGTTGAGGTTCTACAAGCAAATCCGAATTGGCTCCCCCGTTGATGATTCAGTTACTGTTTTTGAACAAGAATTGGTAGAATCATGTGGGTTTCTTTTGAACTTCACCGCTTTTAAGCTACAATCGTACAGGCCAGAATATACAACATTGTTAACCGATACTCTTTCCGAACGTGGTGTTCCAGAAGTTGAGCAGCCAGCTATTATTCAAAACATTTTCGGCCTAGTTGATGATATGGCCGTCTCCGGCCAGAAGGTCGACGTCTCCATGTTTGACATCACCGAGTACTTTTCAGCAAATGTTAGTGCTGCTGTCGATGAATATGAATCCATCCTTATTGATATGGTTACAAGGGAATCCATGGAAATCTACAGGGCCAGGCTTAAGCCTGCAAATAAGTCCTCAATTGAGGCTTTGGAGAAACTGAGACTGCTTGATGATAGTTTGGAATTACAAGCTATTATTGCACATACACCGACATGCCCTATTTGTTTGGAGCGTCTTGATCACCTTGATGCAGCAGCAACAGAAGAAGAAGAAGAAGAAGAGGAAGAGGCCATACCAGCGGGAAATAGTCATGAAGAAGAAGCCAGGCCCAAGAAAAAAAGAAAAGATGATGAAGAAGAAGAAGAAGCCGCCAGACCAAAGAAACGAAGAAAAAATGTGGAGGAAGAAGAAGACAGTCCAAAGGAAAACAGAGAATATGAAGGCAGAGGCAAAGTAGAAGAAGCCAGGCCACGGCAAATAAGAAAGAGTAAACAAAGAGAAGCGGTTGATGTTCATCATCCAAGGATGATAACGATTACTCGCTTGCCCTGCTTACACCATTATCATGGAGATTGCATTGTCCACTGGTTGGAGATAAATCATGTGTGTCCCATGTGCCGGTACCCAATGCCAATGGTGGACGCCGCCGAGGCATCAAAACCCTCCCAGCCTTAATTAAGGGAGCAGGGAGCTTAATATTGATGTTCCTGCCTGTCATCTAGTATTTCCAGGCTCCGGCCAGCCACCAATGTGCTCCCAAGGATGCTTGAGGAAATGCACGCTGAATTGTCGGAATAGAGCCGAAAGAAAGCAAATACCAAATCTTTCTTTTTCAGTGGGTCGTTCACTCACTTAAAATCCCAAATCAAAACTTCCGAGAACTACGTGTGGCTTGATCCCTCAAAAAGGGGGTACGTAGGCAATTTAGGTTCAACCTAAATGCAGCTGCAAAATCAAACAAACACACAAATCTCCCAAGCAGAATTTATTCATATTGGAATCAAAAGGTTTGTTCTTTTTACCGAAGGATTGTAATTAATAGATGCATTTCCTTTTTGCCGAAGGTATAATTTCGAGGCTCCAGCCAGCCATGGTCTTAAGGATGCTTGAGGAAATGCATGCTGCATTGTCGGAATAGTGCGGAAAGGAACCAGAGCCAGAATATTAGAAGAGGATAGCAGCAGTTGCTGCATGCCAACAGCTGCAACTGCAGAGCAAAGGATATGGTTTATGTTAATTCATTAAACATGTAAATATTATTGTAACAACTAACAAGGTGTCATGAATGTAAACATTTTTGGATCTTGAAATCATCAAGTGCTAAACATGTACTCATATATATAAATATTTCTGGTTTTTACTTCTATCTGTTTCTTTTTCGTTTCTTTTAATTGTACACAAACACTGACAATATCTTAAGTGAAAAACAATGTCATAACTTAAACCCTAGTCGCAACACAAACAATATCTTAAGTGATACAATATTGTTTGAGAAGATGAGGGATACAATGGTATGCTAAATATATTTATATGTTGCGTGTACCTTTCTGTTCATTTTTTCTCAGCAAAACGAATAACTCTATTGCCCCCTTTTTTGTTGAAGAAAAAAGAGTTGGAGGCTGAGCTCGTAAATGTTACAGGGACAGCCAGGCCATCTCGTAAAATCAGGTGAAAAGTCTGCTGTAAAATGTGTTTATAACTGTAGGCAGGACACATCTATGTGGCTATATCTTATGCAAGATTATCTTAATTCTATTTATTAGATCGGAGCAAGACAAGGAGCCAGAAAAAGAAGCTGTTTCTGAAGTAGTTGGTCCTGGTCCTTCCGAGGAATCTGCAGCCGATGGTATGTAATTGACTCTCGGGACTTGTAGAAGCTTTTCCTTTTCGAAAATGAAATTTGAGTAGATTATGTGGATCTTTGTTGCACTGAGAGAAGAGTTTTATATGTTAGGCTTTAGACATTGCAGTGCCATTATTTATCTCTTATGCGTACACATTTTACCAATCTTATCTGAATGTATCTTGGTTGTCAGCTCCTCAGGAAATAGATGAATATGAGCTTGTTGATCCTGTTGATATATTGACTCCTCTGGAGAAGTCTGGATTTTTGGACGGAGCGGTCAGTGTTATCTCTCTATCCTAAAATGCAGCTGTTTGAGTTTCATACTGAATGTGAATTATTTGTTTTGTTTTCATAGTGGACGTGAATTTGATGTTACATTCATCAGAAAATGTGATCTTTTACACAGTTCAACCTTTTAAGTTATGCATGCTTTCTTCTAGCTGCTTATTGCTGTGAATATTGTCACTGTGTTCTAGAAAGCTACAAAGTGGTCAGAGCGAAAGGAGGCAAAGGAGAAGGGTGCCGGGTTGATGTTCGACCCAATAATGGACTCCTCCTCATCCAAGACAGCTGGAAAGCCGAGAGTTGCACAAACTGAAATCTGCCGAATCCACGAAGACTGGTACTACCGCAGTCATCCCGAGGGCATCCCCCACAGTGATATTCCGTGCTGCCATCGCTGGAGAGCGTCCCAAAGGATTTTCTACGAGGATGATGGCGACGATGACGATGGTTATGGCGAAATGGACGCGAGCGACTTTTTGGACTGTTTCGATGGTATGTTTGATGTCCCCTGTATACTTGGGAATTAATTTGGTTTTGTTCTAATATTGACCCGCCCGAGTCTATTTTGTGCATAACAGCAGTTGTCGTTTCAACATTTTATGTCAAGTATTGGTTTCCCATGAATTGGAGATGGAGCTAATGCATTTCTTCATATTCTTCGATCAGGTACCTTTGTCCCAGACAAGCCAGACAAGCCTCCGATGGGGGGTCAACCTCTAACCAACAGATCCGGTTGAGATGCTGCTGCGCCTTGCTTCTGAAGTCTGCAATTGTTTCACGCACCGTACTTGTTGTTGTTCAGCTTTTGTTCCCGATTCATATCATCTTCTTAGTGCTTTTAACGGAGAAACTTGTATATGTCGGTGTTTCTCATGGGTACGAATAGGTAAGGTAGGCAGGTAGCTGTATCGGTTGATATGCATTGTAGAACCTTGCAAATTGTGAAGTGCTACTTTCGGAGTAATCATGTATGCAGCGCTAATTCCTTAAGTACAATGACAAGGTGTAATCATGTAGTCAGACGGTTGAATTAGCGCCATACATGATTACCCGAGCAGCACTTCACAATTTGCAAGGTTCTACAATGCATATCAACCGATACAAATCTACCTCGCCTCTACCTTACCTATTCGTACTCCATGAGAAACACCGACATATACAAGCCCGTTAAAAGCACTAAGAAGATGATATGAATCTAGAACAAAAGCCGAACAACAACAAGTACTGCGTGAAACAATTGCGTGCACTTTAAGCAAGGCGCACGCATCTCAACCGACCGTTGGTTAGAGGTTGACCCCTATCTGGAAAGGCTTGTCCGGGCTTGGTTCCAGGGACAAAGGTACCGATCAAGAATATGAAGAAATGCATTAGCTCCATCTCCAATTCATGGGAAACCAATACTTGACATAAAATGTTGAAACGATAACCTGCTTATGCACAAATAGACTCGGGCGACACATAGAACAAAACCAAATTAATTCCCAAGTATACAGGGGACATCAAACATACCATCGAAACAAATTCGTGCCGCCAAGGCCCATTTCGCCATAACCATCGTCATCGTCGCTCTCCAACATGGCAAAGACGGGTCATCATGGTGATGACCGCGGTAGTACCGCCTCGTGGATTCGGCATTGCGCCTTGTGCAACTCTTCTGGCTTCCGCAAATTGCCTTCGATGATGCAGGAGTCCATTATTGGGTCGAACATCAACTCCGCACCCTTCTCCTTTGCCTCCTTTCGCCCGACCACTTTGTAGCTTTCTAGAACACAAAGGACAATATTCACGCAAATGCAGCCAAGAAAGCATGCATAACTTAAAAGGTTGAACCGTGTAAAAAGATCACTTTCGATGAATGTAACATCAAATTCACGTCCACTATGAAACAAAACAAATAATTCACATTCGCATGAAACTCAAACAAATGCATTTTAGATAGAGAGATAACACCGACCGCTCCGTCCAAAATCCAGACTTCTCCGTAGGAGTCAATATATCAACAAAGATCACCAAGCTCATATTCATCTATTTCCGGAGGAGCCGATAACCAAGATACATTCCGTATAAGATTGGTAAAATGTGTACGCATAAGAGATAAATAATGGCACCGCAATGTCTAAAGCCTAACATATAAAACTCTTTCTCTCAAGGCAACAAAGATCCACATAATCTACTCAAATTTCATTTTCGAAAAGGAAAAGCTTCTACAAGTCCCGAGAGTCAATTACATACCACGGCCGCAGATTCCCCAAGGACCAGACCAACTACTTCGTAATGAGCTCTTCTTTTTTGGCTCCTTGTCTTGCTCCGATCTAATAAATAGAATTAAGATAATCTTGCATAAGATATAGCCACATAGATGTGTCCCGCCTACGCTATAAAACACATTTTACAAAGCAGACTTTCACCCGATTTTACGAGATGGCCCGGTCGTCCCCGTAACATTTTACGAGCTCACTCCTCCAACTCTTTTTCTTCAACAAAAAGCAAGTAATATTATTCGTTTTGGCCGAGAAAATGAACAAATAAAGGTACACGCAACATATAAATATATTTAGCATACCATTGTATCCCTCATCTTCAAACAATATTGATTTTATTGCGGTCTTTCCTATCCAACGGCAAAGCTCAAGAGTAAGCCCTCTTTTGGAACATGCACGGACATTTTCATCTTCATGTTCAAATAGTTCAGAAGCATCTTCAAAACTTTTTGGAGGAACAACTTTTGCGCCAAATTCACTATTACAATGTGGAAAATAACATACACCAGCTTAGAAAAACAAGTAAAAAGGACTGACAAATAGTTTTCAGAAAAGAAATCTCTGTGGAAAACCCAGGCCTGAAACATGACATCAATTGCACAACAGCTTTGGAAACTTTGGTTTTTATTGCCTTCTCCATAGCATCCTACAATAAACCACAACCATCGTAAAGGTCCAAAACATTCTTCATCAACCACAGCAAAGAAAATATGATTATTCAAAGATTTCACTAGCATGCCAAACACAGTAGACATAAATAATCAAAATAGTTATAACTCACTTCTGTACTAATCCTAACCTACTCCATGTAATTGCCTCTTCACTCTTTTCTCACTTGTTTTCAATTGTTCTAGACACCAAAGAAACAGCCAACTGTGGTATATAGACGTCTGACTTAATTTACATAGCATGGCTCCAACCCAACAAGACACACTCCTCCCTCCCTTCCTTTCTCTCACCTACAGTCCAGGTATGCCTAAATACGGACCAGGAGCAAGCAGAACTTCTCCAACCAGAAAAGCGGAATAGCAATGCCCTCATTCTATTACATGTACAATGCCCATATCTATATTCAACAAGTCCTTCATGCCAAGACCAAAACTAAGAAACAAATATCAGAATTAATCAAATTAACGGAACAGCCACCAACACATCACAACTTACTGCTGCTGCTGCTACTAATACTACATTATATGAGAGTTCACTTGAAAAACTATCGCAATTAAAAAAAAAAAAACACTCGAGTCCACACTGGAGCATATTAGTATGCAAACAAACAAACAAACCAAAAAGCGTAACTTACCAAAAAGCATCCACGGCATCCACTCCAACCCAAAGCATAAATGCAGCTTGAGCTCTTTTCCTCTGTCTTCGGCATACCAGTGAGGCATTTCGTCCACAATGGCATCACAAACTTCCTTGGCATATCTGCAAGCACACCAGCTTCAAAATTAGCACGATCAAAGGCTTGTAACAAAAACAAGTTCAAGAAACAATTAATAAAACCTTCCGGCATCAGCATCCGCAGCTCGTAAAATGCAATCAATGCATCGAGCGCCTTCTCTTGCACCAGCGGATTGAATCTGCCACAGTCTTCCGAAAAAGAGGACCTAACCAAAACAACAACACACACACAAAACCAAATTAAAACCACTCCAAAATGCAAATGCAAAGCAAGATTGTTCACTACCAGTAATTAAAAAGTAAAACACACAAACCCAACAACACACACACAAAAACAAAATTAAAACCATTCCAAAATGCAAATGCAGCGCAAGATTGTTCACAACCAGTAATTAAAAATTAATAATTAACAATTAAATAAAAAAAATTAAAAACACAAAATCCACTATCCCCCTAGTGTTAATTTTACCAAATTCACGGAGGCGAGAGTCTTTGGATCAAGTGATGGAGTTGCAGAAGTCAGTCAAGTCAATGTTGGCCCTGCTCCTCACCTTCCACTTCTTGTGGAAGAGCCGATCGTCCCAGGGCAAACTCTTCGCATCCTTCAACAAATTCTCCTCCTTCAAGTCTTTGGGTTCGGCGATGGAGTTGCAGAGGGCGTATTGTCAATGTAGGCCTCGTCCCTCACCTTCAAACTCTTTTGTGAAAAGTCGATCGGCCAAATGCAATTTCTTCGCCTCTTAAAAAGTTCTCTCCGACATTTCTCAAAAGCAAAAATCGAAAACCTCCAGCTCCTTAATCTGATCTGCACAAATGCAGAGTCATGGGATCCAGAGATTTTGAAAGCAATTCGAAAAACAAACCTAATTTTGTTGACAGAAAGGGATTGTAACCTCTAGAGGTTGGGCAAGAAAGAGAAAATGACTCACTGTTGCTGTTTAGCTTTTGTGTCTTGAGGCGGTTACAGATTAGCTTCTTTTTCTTCTTTTTCGAGGCGGTTGCTGTTTGGCTTTTTAAATGTTGCGAGTCTGCCGCCTTTCCAATTTTTCTCCCATTTTTCCTTTTCAAAATTGTTCCGCTTTTTAAATGTTGGCGTTCCCGGCCGTCCGATTAAAGTTGCCCAGGTGGGTATACGAGTCTTTGACCGCGAATTCGGACCGTATTATTCGGCTCAATGTAAAATCATTTGATTTGTACTTTAGTTTTCAAAACGGTCCGAGTGCTGGGACCCGGTTTGTGCTAAAACAAGTCTAAAATCGAGTCCATATTGGAACTTAATTTTCTTCATGAGACGTATGCGCTTGTCCCATGTAGAAGACCAACGAGCACACATGCTCCATGTCACCCCATTTATATCGTTTCACATTGCCGCTTAAAATTACGCACGCGGTAGCCGCATAACAGAATGAATCCCACCTTACTGAGAGGGCATGAGCTATAAGTAAGGTTGGCTACTCTTCATATTGCCCACTGGTTTTATAGTGGAACCTCAACTTTCTTTAATGTGCAGTAACCGGCCGAGACCATTTAAGGGTTCTCTTAACACTTGTCATTTTATTAGTCTTCTGTATCGAAACCTATGATCCATAATTCTATATTTATCTAACCCTAAGAAGTAACGATCAAACATCTTTAAACAAAGAGTATTAAGAGTCCCTATAGAACATTTGTTGGTATTAACTTTTATTAGACGTAATTCTTTTGTAATGGAAACACATAGAGATTGTTTTATATTGTAGTTTTGTTATACGACATGATTGAAACGGACTCTGCTCAACCCTTAGGAACCGGACCGTATCAAACAGATCCAAATGAGCCCTGCCTCCACTATCAAAAATACATAAACTCGCATCCCACTAACTTGTTTACAAAAACAAGTCTGAGTCCGACCACCAAAATGGACCCCGGTCGACTCCGGGTCCACCCCTAAAGTTGCCGCCTGAAGTGTCGCGATTTTGACCTTTTAAACCCAAATTGAACACCTATCCTCCTTACACATATTTCCTTGTTATCGGATTGAATCACTTAATCCATATTAAGATTCATTCATATAATCGGGATGAAAGTATTTGACCATTTTTAAATTATCAAATTGAAAATCGAGTCATATCACACTGATCAAATCAAATTTTGACGGATCCACCCGATTCATGGACCGGCTTACTCCACAGGATGCAATTTTCAAAGTATCTTCATTATATAATTAGTATAGTATACACGCATATTTTTCACATACTATACACGTTTACATTTTAATAACTACTCACCATAACTTACAAGGATTATCAAGAACCAACAATTTTTTTTCCCATTTCTATGCTTCTCACAGAAGATTAATAAATGGAAAAGGGTGATGTCCGAGACGAAACAAATAATTGAGTCAGGGTAGCTTAAATATAGTAATACGCTTTGTAATACTCTTTTGTATTTATTAGCACTTTAAGTAATTCAACAACCATTATAACTATTTTTAACTAATTTTGTCAAATTTGTCATTTCTTTAAAGGAAATGATTTCATTTAAACTTCATAAAAATACATCGAGGCTTGGATGAGGACATACTTAATAACGTTCGAGGTTTTTCAAACCAA
The DNA here is from genome assembly GCA_018257905.1 of Gillenia trifoliata. NCBI lineage: Eukaryota > Viridiplantae > Streptophyta > Magnoliopsida > Rosales > Rosaceae > Gillenia > Gillenia trifoliata. Next base: position 8,865 of record JAEHOF010000262.1, on the reverse strand, counting down.
GCTAGTTTATGACCAATTGAAATGTCAAATTTAGCTTGGAAACTTGGTTCCAACACCAGTACAAAGGCGCGAAACAATTGAATGTCTAATTATTTATTAAATTGATGAGCTTTTAGGGTAAATATGACTTACATATCAATCTAGTTACAAGTTTCATGTTCACTATGTCATCAATTTAACAAAAATTTAATTAATTCATTAGATAAAAGGTGTAAACACACAGCCAAAACTTTAAAAAGCCGGCGTGAGAAAATTAAAACTTTGTGACCCATTTTGGAAAATCATCCCAAACATAAAAGGTTTGAAATATAGTTAGCCGAATAATATTTGTGCTTCACTCTGCATAAAGGACACGTTTTAGACCACATCATAATATCTGAGACAAGTCCCAATGCAAATTTCACAATTGTTATTTACTGCATTCGCATAGGTGGTCAAACCGTTCTTTTTCAACTAATCCAACGGCTGTCACCCGATCTTCATAGTGGAAATCTTGGCCCAGGAAACGACACGTGCCACCATCGTTAGAGAAACTACAAAACCAAGTGTCAAAAGCGGGCAGGAAAAACTGATCGTGACCGTCTATCTGGATCTGGGGTCCTCAAAATCAACTCAAACCAACGGGAAGCGGTAGAAGTGTGCTAGGCCCATTTTGGTGGAAGGAGATGGTTGGTTTAGTTACCAAATTACTCCTGTGGACTACAAGAGAATCACGGTGCCATTATTTTGTTCATGAAAATCTATTATATATAAAGGAGAAGACAAATGGTAAAACATTCATAATACCAAAAATGCTCCTCCCTTTACAACTTAAAAAAAAACAATTTAAATCATTTTAAGGTTTAGTAAAACATCAAATAAAATTAAAAGAGCCACTAATTTTTTTTTAAATAAAATTAAAATATCAAATAAAAAATAAAGGAATGGATCACACATGCCAGATGCTGCAGTGGGTTAGTAATTTTAATTGAAGGGAAATCATTTCACAACTATCACCACCACCCGATTAATTGAGTTACATTTACATAATTTGGTGGTTGTACCAAAATGAACTTATGAATCTTTCACTTTTACGGAATTCCACTTTTGTTGGCAAAAGTTTTAATTTTTCACAACCTAAAAATGAAAATGCAAATGTGTTTATCTTGCCTTTTTTTTTAATGATTTATTTTCATATTCTAATTGAAATTGCTTTTCTTGGTAAAAAAAAAGAAAATCAGTTAACAAAAAAGTAGGATAAAAATAATTTTGTTTATTAAGGTGACATCTACATTTTGTTGTGCTCTACAGAGTCAAACGTAAATGAATTATCTTTTATAAAAGAGAATATGTATTGTTATTGGTAACATACATTTATGTCTCTACACACTTATCAATGTGCGACACACATAGGCGCCTACATAAACATGTACATGTGACATCTAAAATTAACATCTTCATATAAGGCACTAACATGATAGAGATTGCATCACATGAAAGAAACACCTTAATTCAACATGGATTAGAGCCATTTGTAACTAGTAATTTGGGCAACAAAGGTAGACTCAACCCGCCCATGCCTAACCCTAGGTTTGCCCTATAATTTACAAGGAGGAAATTTGAAGGCCGTCATTGCCAACTGGCACACATCATTCCTACTATTGGCTATAAAACCAAAAACTTATAGACTATAAAATTAAGGGCTTGTTTGAAATTTCATTAAGAATAATTAAAAGTGTTTTTTTGATAATCGAAACGCTTATGTGTTTTTATGGGTTCCTTTTAGAAACATGTTCCTAAGCAAAGAACATGCTAGAAACCACTTGAGTTTTAAATAAAAAGTTCTACATATTTATAATTAAAAATACAACACTTATAAGCAAAAATACTTCCTTACATAAGCAATTTGACAAAAAAATCAAATTACATGGACCAAGGAGCCAAGAATCATGAAAAAGTACGGCCAAAGCAAAGGCTTGCAAGTGTGGATTGGCTGTGGTGGATGGGTCGGGTCTGGAAAGGTGGGAGGCGGCGGAGAAGGAGAATGAGGAGGAAGGAGGAGGGCGAAAATGGAAGAGACAATGATGATTGAGAGGAAGGGCTTTGGGGTCTTTGATTGAGAGGATGGGGATGGCGGCGGCAGTGGTGGTGGTGGGGCGTGGAGGAGAAATGAAGGCAGTGTTAGTGGCGGTAATATGGGGGTGGAGTTTTGCATTGCTTGGTACTGTGAGTGTGGCGGATGACGATATGATGACATTGAGGTGTTTGGTTTCTAATTTTTTTGAAGTTCGGGGTTATCAAGTTCACGCTTGACTGATTCTCTCTGCCTTCCTAGTACCTACTCTGTTTTTTTATTTTTTATTTTACTTTACTTTCTGTCCCTTTCTCCTTTGTCTTTGTTTATTCTAGTTAAGAAATCACCGAACTAAGTGATAGTATGTAAAAATACGTACATGTGTACTATAATCGACAACATAATACAGATAATTTTTTTTTATTCTTAAGTCACCTCGCACATCCTATTAGGGTAAACCGATCCATGGATTGGATTGGATTCAATAAAATCCGATCCAAATGTGATATAACTCGACTTCCAAGTTGATAATTTTAATACGATCCAAATCATTTCATTTGATTATGAATGAATTCTTCATATGATCACCCTCCTTTAATTTGATTATGAATGTTCTTAATATGGATTAAGGATTTGTGATCCAATCCGATAATAGGAAATATGAGTGAGGAGGATAGGTAAGCCAAAGTTATGAGTAGGTTTACAGCAGACATTGTTTTTCACTTAAGATATTGTCAGTGTTTGTGTACAATTAAAAGAAACGAAAAAGAAACAAATAGAAGGAAAAAAACCAAAATATTTATATATATGGGGATACATGTTTGTGTACAACAAAGATCCAAACAGTTTACATTCATACACCTTGTTAGTTGTTACAATAATATTTACATGTTTAATGAATTAACAGAAACCATATCCTTTGCTCTGCAGTTGCAGTTGTTAAGTATGCAGCAACTGCTATCCTTCCAATATTCTGGCTCTGGCCCTTCGCACTATTCTGATAACAGCACAGCGCATTTCTCAAGCATCCTTAAGACCATGGCTGGCTGGAGCCTCGAAATTATACCTCGGCAAAAAAGGAAATGCATCTATTAATTACAATCCTTCCCCGGTAAAAAGAAAAACCTTTTGATTCAATACAATAAATTTTGTTTGGAGATTTGTGTGTTTGTTTGATTTTGCAGCTGCATTTAGGTTGAACCTAAATTGCCTACGTACTCCCTTTTGAGGGATCAGTCACGAGAGTTCTCGGAAGTTTTGGATTTGGGATTTTAAGTGAGTGAACGACCCACCGAAGAGATTTGCATTTGCTTTCTTTCGGCTCTATTCCGACAATTCAGCGTGCATCGCAAGCATCCTTGGGAGCACATTGGTACTGGCCGGAGCCTGGAAATACTAGATGACAGGCAGGCACATCAATATTAAGCTCCCTGCCCCTTAATTAAGGCTGGGAGGGGGTTTTTTGATGCCTCGGCGGCGTCCACCATTGCATTGGGTACCGGCACATGGGACACACATGATTTATCTCCAACCAGTGGACAATGCAATCATGATAATGGTGTAAGCAGGGCACAGCAATCGTTATCATCCTTGGATGATGAACATCAACCGCTTCTCTTTGTTTACTCTTTCTTATTTGCCGTGGCCTGGCTTCTTCTACTTTGCCTCTGCCTTCATATATTCTCTGTTTTCCTTTGACTGTCTTCTTCCTCCACATTTTTTCTTCGTTTCTTTTGGTCTGGCGGCTTCTTCTTCTTCTTCATCATCTTTTCTTTTTTTTTTCTGGGCCTGGCTTCTTCTTCATGACTATTTCCCGCTGGCAGGCTCTTCCTCTTCTTCTCTTCTTTCTTCTTCTGTTGCTGCTGCATCAAGGTGATCAAGACGCTCCAAACAAATAGGGCATGTCGGTGTATGTGCAATAATAGCTTGTAATTCCAAACTATCATCAAGCAGTCTCAGTTTCTCCAAAGCCTCAATTGATGACTTATTTGCAGGCTTAAGCCTGGCCCTGTAGATTTCCATGGGATTCCTTAAACCCATATCAATAAGGATGGATTCATATTCATCGACAGCAGCACTAACATTTGCTGAAAAGTACTCGGTGATGTCAAACATGGAGACGTCGAATCTTCATCGGAGACGGCCATATCATCAACTAGGCCGAAATGTTTGAATAATAGCTGGCTGCTCAACTCTGGAACACCACGTTCGGAAAGAGTATCAAGTTAACAATGTTGTATATTCTGGCCTGTACGATTGTAGCTTAAAGCTGTGAAGTTCAAAAGAAACCCACATGATTCTACCAATTCTTGTTCAAAAACAGTAACTGAATCATCAACGGGGGAGCCAATTCGATTTGCTTAGAACCTCAACGTTAGCGGAAGTTCATTCTCAACTGGGTAGGGCAACGGTCGGTCAACAATTCGTCACAGGTCCGTCAACTTGCGATTGGATCACGGTGGATCTGGGGTGCCGCCGCCGACGTACACTCTCCTCCGTCGATGATATATATACGTGTATGTGTATACAATAACTGAAGGGATGGGTGATAGATACTCGTATTAATGGAGAATGGAGAGTGATTAAATGATGATGGATGGATCAGTAAGCAACAGCAACAACAAATAACAAACAAACAATCAAACAAACTAGTTCTTCTAAAGCTTTTTAAATCAAAGGTCCAATCCCAATCGGGAATTTCAATGAAACTCCTGGCCCCCCAATCGAAATTGGAAACAAAACCAAACCCTAACCCAACCTCAACCCCAACCCCAACCCTATGAAATTAAAAGCATACAACGAACGAACGAAAGAACGAAGTGCTAGTTACCTCAAAACCAAAGAGGAGATTCAGGTGAGAGGGAATTTGGGACTTCAGAGCAGAGAGACCGCTTCTCTGCTTCTCTCGCTTCGCTTCTTCCCTTTCCTTCGCAAGTAGCAGCGTCAAATCATATCCATCGGTGAGGAACCCCAATCTTATTAGGATTTCAGGACTCGAATCCTAAACCGCGTCGGAATTACGCAAACCGCCGACTCCCGAGCATTTTTATTTATTTATTTATTTTTTAAATAATTTATGTATTTGCACTAAAAATGTAGGGAGGGCAAAACCGAAGAACCGAGAAACCGCACCTAACCGAGGCCCAAAAACCGAAGAAACCGAGCTGGGACTAAAACCAAGAAACCGACATTTCCGGTTCGGGCTGCTTCATGCCCTAGAACCGACCGAACCGAACCGAACTGAGAATTATATATTTTATTTTATTTATTTATTTTGATGTGTCATGTTTTAATTGATTAAAATGTAGACTAGAGTAGAGCTTGGTGCACATAATCAGCCCTAAAACCTTTAGGGTCAATTTCCTCACAGCCTCACTCTTTCTGCATCATCTCTCCAGACTCCAGTCTCCGCCCGTCAGCCTTGAGTCTTGACGCCACCACTACCTCGGACCTTCCCACCTTCTCTCATTTCTCCTCTCTAGACCTCTTGGGTACCAAAGAGGCTTACTTTTCTTGTTCTCTTCATTCAATCTGATCTTGATCTGAGCCAATTGAGAAAGGTATTCTCTGGAAAATTAAAGTTTCAAATTTTGAACATTTGAATCGTTTCCTGAAATGGCAGCAACTTCCTCTACGTTTGGGGTTGTGATATCTTCTATGATAGGAATTAGAATCATGAATGGTTGATTCCTGCTTAGCTTCTGCTCGATTTCGTCAAAACGTTCTACAATTTATAACAAATTATACCATTTTCTGTTGTTGTTCTGCCATGGCAGTGACTGAGATATTTGGCTTTGTTTATTTGGTGTAACTCAGATCGCTTTGCTTTGAAAATGGATACCACACTGCTCATCTGCAAGACTGTCAGGCCAACTCCGGTAAGTACTCGTTGCCCAATGCTTATTTCATTTTTTGATTTGGGTCTAGGTTTCAAATGGTGGGTGGTGTTCTGATTGATTTGAATTGGAGTCGTTAATCTATTGATCTTAATGCGGATGTGATCGGTTTGATAGTGAATTATTCAAGGTTGATGCAAGCAGCAAAGTCAGTACAATGTGATTTACTGTATGATTGAAGCCTGCCTCATTTCTTTATGCTTTTTGTAGATTGTGTTCGTCTATTTCTTATGCTATTTATTTGGCAACTTTCCTGCTACTTGGGTCACTAGGATTCATTAGAAGGAACCTATTTTACATTCATTGTTTTCTTTTTCTTCTTTTCTGGCGATTGGGTCCTTTAGTGTTGCTACGATTCCTTAAAAGGGGTCATTGCGACAAAGTGATTAGAGAATGAAAAAGACAAACAAAAAGGGCAGTTTGTAATGCCTTTTTGCAATACATGTTTTCTGACATTTTGCTTATGCAAATGGTTGTTTTGTATTTTCAGCAAGATGCTCAATGCTTAGATTGCAGAATAATAATTTGCCTATTGTTTAATTTTAGAAAAATAGTTTACTTACTATGTATAATTTGTGAAACTAATAATGTACCAATTGTTTAATTTTTAGGAAAATAATTTACTATTGTGAATAATATTAAATATGTGATAAATGTGATTGTGTAAATCTTAGGTCGATATGGATTGTGATATTCTGAATCTCCTAAAGTTACATTCCTATTATAATTGTACTTGTTTCACTATAAATAAAGGCACTTGGCATGAGGAATATGTACTACAATTCCTCAAACTCTTCTCTCTTTCTCTCTACTTTTCTTTTTGCCGCACCCCTCAATAAAATAGGTCACAACACATTATCAGCAAGCTACTGACACTGCGCTACAGAATCTGAAGGGCGTTCCTCTACAAACAAATTGTTCAACCATCATCATCAGCAATCCAAATAAATCGAAAACACAGTCTCAATTGTCAATATTTTTTCAGCCTTGATTACATGAACCTTCACCATGATGCAAATATTGTGTTCGCATTTAATTTAATATATATGCCATATATTAAGTGAATTGATGATTGTGTGAACGAAGGACAAATTAGGGTTTTTCTGGTTTTTTTTTTTTCGCTTTTTCTGAAGAAAAAAAAATCGTTTTTCTGAAATTTTTTTCTTTTCATTTTTGAAAAAAAAAAAAACCCTAAGCCGAGTCGACCCAAACCCGGCTCCGGCTAAGCCTACCCGACGCCCACTTGGGCCTCTCTCCTCTCTCGGCCCAACCCAACCCCTGCATAGGCTGCCTGTGCTTCCCCTCCCCCCCCATCCCACTTTCAAACCAATCCCCTGTTTGGGCCTGCCTTTCCTTCACACTTTTTCAGCCCCTGTGGGCTTTAGCCCACTACCAACTGGCTTGCAGCCCAGTTTTCTTCTTGTTTGGGCCCGCTACTCCAAACTTTGTCCACCCAAATTATTTAGGCCGTGATTTTCACACCTTGTGGGCCCTGTAGACCTACGTTCATCTACCTGTTCACGATATATATGTTAATTTTTATTTTGTTTGTTCTGTATATTGTGTTTGGGACTCCTGCTCCAAACATTGTCCACCCAAATTATTTAGGCTGTGATTTTCACACCCCGTAGATCCTGTAGACCTACGTTCATCTACCTGTTCATGATATATATGTTAATTTTTATTTTGTTTGTTCTATATATTGTGTTTGCTTGCAAGTATCCATGAACTTGAAGTTCATAAATTCGAACCCGAAGTTTCGAATAAGTGCCATGAAACCTGAAGTTTCCTTAGAAAAAAATTAAATACCCATGAAACCCGTAGTTTTCATGAAAATTTAAACCAAACCATGTCTTAGAACCTGAATGTTCTAACTTTTATGATTATGGAGAATTTATTTCCCATAAGAACCAACCACAATCTTGTTCCCTCCATCTAGTGGATTTTCGAACCGTAACACGTTCGAATTCACTAATATGGAAGTTTCTGGCAAAAACTACTTTATGTGGGCACAAGTTGTGAAGCTCCACTTGACTACCAAGAAGCTGAGCAACATTGAAGCCAACAATGACGTGGATAAAGCTAAATAAGCCTCCGTCATGATCTTCATCCGAAGACTTATGCCTAACGCATTGTCAATGGAAGTACCTCGATGATGAGGATTCCATGGCTCTTTGACTCGCTCTACGAACTGTTCTAATCATGCAAAGATGATCTTGCTTCGCTTCGCTTCGCTTCGCTTCTTCCCTTCGCTTCGCAAGTAGCAGCGCTTCTCTAAAATTCATATCCTTATCTGGTGAGGAACCCCAATCTTATTAGGATTTCTGGACTCCGAATCCTAAACCGCGTCGGAATTACGCAAAACCGCCGACTCCGAGCATTTTTATTTATTTTTTTTTTTTTTAAATCATTTATGTATTTACACTAAAATGTAGGGGCGGGCCCTTATTAAAACTCAGTTACTAGGCTAATTAATTAATTATGTTTTATTTTACACATTTTACATTTTTTTGATGCTTGAAATATCTCTATTTTTATGTTTGAATGTTCCTAAACCATTCTAATGCAGAACTAATGATTTTACAAAAAGAAAAATGAAAAAAAAAACACTAATGTTATAAATTTATGGGCAATTAGCAGAAATGATTATTTTTTTACATTTGTTCAACGATGATCAATATGTTGTCGTTGCTAAAAAATGATCACTTCTGCAATCAAATATCAAAAGGTGATTCATTAATTATTATACGAGAATTCATGATTTCCACGTTTTGTAATTATTTTGGTTATAATTGATCACATGCATTCATGCTTCTCTCACTCCGTAAAATCCACTTCTATTTGATATAGGAATTAATTTGAAAAGTTTTCTTAATCTCAACAATATTTTTCAATTTAAATATTCTTTTTTTTTTA
>JAEHOF010000164.1:18373-41944 GCA_018257905.1 Gillenia trifoliata | reverse complement strand
AATTAAATTATTTATTTGAATGGAAATTATATATGATGGGTTGTGACTATTCATGAAAAGGGTTGTTATTGTTCAATTAAAGAGAAAAGATGCAACCCTTGCCTTTTCATTGAAAAGATGCAACCATTGACTCTTCAAGAAAAGACACAACTATTCTGAAGAGTCACTTCTACATCTAGATAAAGGCCATATCATATTGAGTCATAAAGTAGATTTAAATTAGTGGAGTCATACAAGTTCATGTGTTATTACTTAGAGATTAAGTGAGTCTTTGAGAGAGTTCAACACAATCGTGGTTCGCTAGGGCCTTATGATTGGAGTGCTACTATCGTAAGGACGTGGTCGTTGTATATTGGGAGACATGCGTCGATCAACCATGAGCACCTTAGTGGGGCGTAAATCGTCTTAAGGAGGAAGAACTAAGTTCTTGACTCGACGGTATTTTTCAGGTTTTTCTAACCCAATTTTATGTGTATTAGCATTGTGTTTTGTTTGTTGGTATGCATTAAATTTTTTACTTACTTCCATGATAATTTCTTATTTTTCTATATGATTTATCTAGCAATTAGATCCTATTTTTCCAACACACCAAACCAAAGTTTTTGGCTTTTGATTAACCATAGATCAGTACTTAGTAAAAAAATGGAAGTTTTTAATCAATGTCAATCTAATAAGGGTTGGTCATGAAATCAGTTGAATTGTCCAAACTGGGAGATTCAAACTATAATTGTCTAAACTGAGAGATTCAAACTATAACAATATGGTCAGTTTTATTTGATAATTTATTTATTTTTAAATACAACGATATATTTATACTAAGAGTTAGGAAAAAAATTTGTTCGAACTCACCATCAATGAGATTCGAACCTAATACGTCTTACTTATAAGTGAAAAGGAAATAATACCTAATACTAAGTCAAACAACCTTAAAAATTTACTTTTAGTTTGTGACACTTTTTTGTGATTAAAATAAGATTTATTATAACAAGTGTGTGGTGTGCACATTTTTATTGTGCTTCTTAATTAGAATAAGAAAATTAGTTTGCAGGAAAAAAATTGACCAAAAAGAAAGTGATGAGAAAGAAGTACCAACTTTTATTTGGTTTAATTAAAAATTGTCTCTTCTTCAAAAGATGAATTATTTTTGTTTAATTTTGCATAATTTCTTTTTGCATCATTTCGTTTGGGTCTACATGGTTTTGCTACTTTGGTTTGAAAAAAGTCATATAACTTAATTTATTTTTCTTTTATTCTACTAGTACTACAATTTAGTGTATGAATTGAATCTTATTTGAGATTGTATCCCGATGAAACAATACATCAATGAAAAGTTAGTTAAATGAATCTTATTTTGACTTCACATAGATATTAGGAGTTTCAGTACGTACTTATATATTATAATTAACCCATTTTATGCCTCAACATAAATCTCCCACCATGACTTAAGTAAAATATTATAGTGTAAAAGTTACGTTTTATTATTTATTTATTTTTTTTTTAAATGTGAACCCCTAATATTCGTTTGTAATTAAGTAAGAAATCTTAAATTCGAATCTCATCGATAATTTCCTTATATATATATCTATATATATAGAAAATAAAAAAAAAAACTTCACCAAACCAAAGTTTGGCTTTTAATTAATCATATAAGTGAGTAGTAAAAATTTAAGTTTTCATTCCTTGTCATTTATTTTTGGTACAAGTGATATTCTACATTAATCTACACTATGGGAAGGGGGAGATTTTTAACCCGAGGCAATCCATGTGACATCCCACATCGACCAACGGAGAGGGGGTGATGTGCCTTATATGTACATGCCCACCTCCATTTAGCACGAGGCCTTTTGGGAGCTCACTGGCTTCGGATTCCATCGGAATTTCGAAGTTAAGCGAGTCTGGGTTAGAGCAATTCTAGGATGGGTGACCCACTGGGAAGTTACTCGTGAGTTCCCAGAAACAAAACCGTGAGGGCGTGGCCCAAAGCGGACAATATTGTGCTACGGCAGAGCTAGTCCGGGATGTGACAATCCACCACTTGCTAATCCTTGTCAATTCTAATTAGAGGCATCAAATTAGTCGAGTTGTCCAAACCCAGAAATTCAAACTTTAATGGTCGGTTTTGTTTGATTAACTTTTTTTTTTGGTGAAAAACAGGGCTAAAGCCTAAAAACTACAAGATGGCACGAGGCCTAGAAACACCTAAAATATCATCTTCTAAAATAGACCTAATACAATCAGGGGGTCACGATAGACATTAAGGCCTAACTCAAGGCCACTTCCTAGACTAGCAAGACGGTCCGCCACCATATTACGCTACCTGTAGATATGTAGTATATTGTAGTTCCATCTGCTATTGATAAACTCTCGACAACCCAATATAGTAGTCAAATGGTGGAACTCTTCAATTTTATTCTTAATAAGATACACAGCTATGTGAGAGTCAAATTCAAGAAGAATTGTCTCGGTACCTATTTCCCAAGTATCTTAAGTCGATAATATGTACCCCATAGTTCTGCTTCAAGCACTTGTCCTGTAACATCCCGTAAAAAGTTTCTTATAAAATAATTTATGGGGAATACTTTCTACACGTGCGTGTTTATTTCGTACACGTGAGCGTGTAAGTTTACTGTTTTGGTGGGTGCAAAATACCCCCAAAACCCCACTTTTCCTTTTTCTTTTCTTCCCCGTCATTTTCTTTTTCCCCAATTTTTTTTACTTTTCTCCCTTTTTCTCTCCATGCGTGCACAGTGCACACCGACGAAAACCCGTCGAATCGAGGCGAACGAAAATCACCACCTTCTTCGTCTCGACGATGTGGACTCAACGGTGCAAACCGTTCGTCCAAACTCCCAACCGTTTGACGGGAAACGCAACCGGAAGAACCGGACCTTTCCGACCATTTTCCGGCCAATCTAGACCGAGGTGAGGTTTCTAACTACCACCATTGTGTTCCTCTCGTTGAGTAGATGAATTTTCATAGGTCGTTTGCCTGATTTGGTTGAGTTTTGACGTAGATCGACAAAGCTACAGAGCACCGCAATTTCGGGGCAATTACAAGCCTTTTCCCGAGCTTGTACAACCAATCCAAAGGTACATCGTGATTCTACTCTTCTCCAGCTTCATTTTGATATGTGGAACGTAAAATTTGGCCTTGAAATGAAGAAGATATGGAGCTTAAAATTTTTTTCAGAAACCGGCCAAAATTCCGGCGATTGGAAAAAGACCAGAGGTGACTGGCGCTGACGTCAGCAAACCGGTTCAGACCGGCCTTGCCGACGTCAGCGATGACGTCAGCAACCGGTTCGGACCGTCCTTGCTGACGTCAGCGATGATGTCAGCAAACCGGTTCAGACCGGCGCTGACCGGCTCGGAGAGTTGCGCGTGAGACAGCGCATGGAACCGCGGCTTCCCGCGTTTGAGCAGCGCGTGGGGGCGCGTGGAGCATCCTTTTTCGATCCCGTCTTTGCGAGGCGACTCGTGACAACGCGTACTACCTAGGGGCAGTACGTATGATATTTTTCGAGGTGTTTTGGACCTCCTGGTTGAGCAAACAAGGGATAGGTGTAATTAATTAGTTATTTAGTAACCTTTATGAGTTTAATCATTATTACAGTGATATCTCATATAGGTGAGACCTATCCAGAGGACTACCGGGGCTACCCAGGACAGGGGGGCTACGACCCGGCTACCTACAGGTGAGTGAGTGGGTCTTTGTTTTGATAAATGTATATGTACGTATGATTTTTCAATGCTTTCTTCAAGCTGTTAGCATAATTCATCTCATATACGTTTGTTGGAGGTAAAACATTTGTATTATATTGCCATACATGTTTTATACTGTTGCTCATCAGTAGATGTATAACACCCCAGGTATTAGTACTCAGTCTTGTGGCCAGGACTAGCCTTGACGTTTGGAGTAGTCATTACCAGTACCGCTACGCAGCTTTGGATCCATTGTAGGTACTAGCCTGTTCTAGGTTGCACTAGGCAACTCGAATTTGTGTGACTGCACTTTGTGCACAGCGCTTAGCGTTAGACTCGCGTCATTGTAGTACTCAGCATATTACTTTTATACCTAGCCTGTTCCTCGTAGTTTAGCTACTTGGACTTGTGTGTTTACATATGGGTGAACATGTCAGTAAATCATTATCGGGGAGTACCCGTATATTTTTATTATAGTATTTTGAGGTTCATGCCAGAGGGTATGACGTTTTTCAAAAACTATACTTGTTTTCAATGAGGGTTAGTAGACTCTTGAAAACAACGGTTTTATCAAACTTTGCTTTTGACCCACTCCGTTTTATGTTTTCGCCCCTCAGGACCTAGTAATGATTCACTTACTCCCGGTGGCTTCGAGGACTCTCTTCGGCGGTGAGTCGGCCAGTTCGACATTTCTTCGAGACTATGTAGGATTCACTCCCTACTTGTAGTTAACTTTTATTATCCATCCTCATGGGGATGTGAATACTTTATACTCTTGCACACTATTTACTTTGCTATGACTGTTATGCATCTTGTATTGCTATGGGTTTTTAACCCTCCACCACACTTCTACTTCCGCACTCTACTCTTGAATTTCTTACTTTTCACTTAATTCTTGCATAATTGGCTTTTCGTCACCTAACACGTGTCGGCCAACACTTCCCGACACCTGGCGTGTCTGGGATCGGGATGTGTCAGATTGGTATCAGAGCATAAGTATTAGGCAGTCATGCATTTGTCACTTTGTGATATGTGCTCTAATGATTCTTGGTTTTTGTGATGTCAGAACTATACCACCTCGCCGAGCACCTCGTACTCAGGCACCAGAGGATGAACCTGTTGCACCACCATTTGATTTTGCAAAGTTTGGTGCAGCTTTTGCTAATGCCTTTCTGACGAATTGGCGTCCTCCTACTCAGCAGAAAAATGTCTTAGAGATTGCTTCCAATCTTCAAGTTAAGCCGTTCTTAGGCAGAGAAACCTCCGAGGCGACGTTGAATTGGCTTAAACATGTGGAGAAAACCTTCCGAGCCATGGAACGACAGGGAAACTTTCCGACGGAACAGTGGGTCTCGACTGTTATGTGGTTTCTGCAGAGTGAGGCTAGTTCTTGGTGGGCTTATGAAGTGACCCTAATTCCACCAAATTTGCAGGAAGACTGGGATACTTTCAAGGAACACTTCGAGGCGAAGTACTTACCTCCGGAGTATTGGGCCAAGAAAAGAGACGACTTCTTTGATCTGAGACAGAAGAGCATGTCAGTAGCCGAGTACCACCGGAAGTTCACTGACCTTTCCCGCTACTGCCCAGCCATTGCCAGTAATCCGAAGGAGATGTTACTTCAGTTCAGAAAGGGTGCCCGAAAGAATCTTCGTACTGCAACATCCTCATATCCATGCACTACCTACCAGGAGTTTTATGAGGCTTTACTCCGGGTTGAGGATTCGGAGAACACTCCCGACAGTGGTGGTGATGACGATGAGGGTAATGTTAATCAGAGGAAGAACAACAACAACAATAACAGGGGTAATTCGAGATTTGGGCCGAAGAAGAATCAGTCTTTCAAGAAGAGTGGCTACAACTCTGGTGGATCATCCAGTGGGGGCTCTAACCCCAGCACACCTCGAGGAGGTAAAACCAATGTTGGTTCTCGCTTCCAGACTCAGAGCAGTTCAGGAGGCTCTAGTAATACTCGTTGCCATCAGTGCAACAACTATCATTCTGGGAGTGTAGGCAGGCGAGCCGAGCATTTTTTACTTGTGGTCAGGTGGGCCACAGAGCTAGTAATTGTCCTCAGAGGCAGCAGAATCAGCAGAGTGAATAGTCAGGTACGGTTCCTCAGTAGCAGATGCCACCGTACAGATCAGGCTAGTTCCAGCAGCCATCTTCTGGCGGTGCTGTTCACTATCAGGGTGACGTGTCTCAGTATTCTGGAGATGCTTATCAGTTTCCTATGGGCGTTCCTCAGTTCACACCGAACATCCCTCAGTTCCAGGGAGGCTATTCTCAGTTCTCTCAGAGTTATCCGCAGTTTCAGGGAGGTTATCGTCCATATCAGCAGAGTGGTTCACAGTGGTATGGAGGCGGTCAGTATCAGACTAATGAGGCGACTTCTAGCGGCGGTGGACCGAGTAGACCTACCGGTCGAAGTAACCAAGGACGTGGCGGACAGGGTAGAAGTAACCAGGGATCTAGAGGTCGTACAGGACAGCAGACACAGGGCCGAGTCACTAACATCACTGCCTAGGACGCTCAAGCTAATCTTGATCTTGTCATGGGTACGTTGAATATTCTTGGTCACTTTGCTAGAGTTCTAATTGATCCAGGTGCTTCTCAGTCAGTTATATCCCTTCAGTTTGCTCAAACCACTCAACCATACTCTACTTCTCTCGAGTATGATTTGGGTATTGCCATGCCAAGGGGCGAAGTCTGTTATGTTCAGTGTGAGTATCAAGGATGTCCTGTCCTTGTTAACGGTGAGGATATGCCAGCTAATCTGATTCCTTTGGACATCAAGGACTTTGATGTTATCTTGGGTATGGATTGGCTACATCAGAATCACGCCATGGTGGATTGTCGTCGTAGGGTGGTCATTTTTCAGAGACCTGGCAGGCCTATTGTGACTTTCACCGGCGAACGCAGTGGTCGAAGACATGGACTCATCTTCGCCATGAGGGCGAAACGTATGTTGAGGAAAGGTTGTCAGGGTTACATTGCTCATGTTGTGGTGAACGACGAGAATCCGGCACGAGTTGAAGACATGTATGTCGTTAACCAGTTTCCTGATGTATTTCCTAATGATTTACCTGGACTACCTCCAGATCGTGAAGGGGAGTTCACCATCGATCTTCTTCCAGGTACAAATCTTATTTCTTTTACACCTTTCCGCATGGCTCCTGCAGAGTTAAGAGAATTAAAGTTGCAGTTGCAAGAACTTGTGGATAAAGGTTTTATCCAACCCAGCACCTCTCATTGGGGAGCACCGGTCTTATTTGTGAAAAAGAAGGATGGAAGTTTGAGACTGTGCATCGACTACAGGCAGCTTAACCTGGTAACGATTAAAAACCGTTATCCTCTACCTCGTATCGATGACTTGTTTGACCAGCTCCGTGGTGCTCGTGTCTTCTTGAAAATTGATCTGAGGTCAAGTTACTATCAGCTTAAGATCAGGCGAGATGATCTTCCCAAGACAGCTTTTCAGACTCGATATGGTCATTATGAGTTTCTGGTGATGCCATTCGGGTTAACGAATGCTCCTGGAACATTTATGGACTTGATGAACCGGGTATTCTGTCCCTACTTGGACAGGTTCGTGATTGTCTTCATTGACAATATCTTAGTGTTCTCTAAGAGTGAGGTTGAGCGTGCTAAGCATCTTCGTCTAGTTCTGAAGAGATTGCAGAAGAATCAGTTGTATGCTAAGTTCAGTAAGTGTCAGTTCTGGCTGAATGAAGTATCTTTCTTGGGACATGTCGTATCCTCTGAAGGAGTTCTTGTTGACCCTCAGAAAGTATCAGCCGTAGAGAATTAGGAGCGACCACAGACTGTCACTGAGATCCGAAGTTTTCTTGGTCTTGCCGGCTACTATTGGCGTTTTGTGAGGGATTTCTCGGCAATAGCCCTTCCTCTCACGAAGTTGACTAGGAAAGAAGTCAGGTTTGAGTGGGATGATGATTGTGAGCGGAGTTTTAAGAAGTTGAAGCATTGTCTCACTCATGCACCTGTCTTGGCACTTCCCGACGACAGTGGGAATTTCGAGGTCTACAGTGATGCTTCTTTGAATGGTCTAGGCTGTGTTCGGATGCAGCATGGTAGGGTAATCGCTTATGCATCCCGTCAGTTGAAGCCACATGAAATGAACTACCCTACTCATGACCTGGAGTTTGCAGCTATTATCTTCGCACTGAAAATCTGGCGACATTATCTCTACGGAGAAACGTGCAAGATCTTCACTGATCACAAAAGTCTAAAGTACTTGCCCACGCAGAGAGATCTGAACCTGAGACAACGAAGGTGGATGGAGTTGATTAGTGATTATGATTGTTCTATCGAGTATCATTCTGGTCGAGCTAACGTCGTTGCGGATGCACTCAATAGGAAATCATCTCATGGTCGGCTCAATGCACTGTACGCCTGTCATATTCCTCTTTTGACCGATCTCAGGAGTACAGGTGCAGTCTTGGGTTATGATCATACTGGAGCTTTGTTGGCTAATTTCTCTGCTAGACCTATTCTGTTGGATCGAATTCGTGAGGCTCAGGCGAGCGACCCTATTTCTCAGAAATTGATTCAAGCAGTTCTTGATGGTACGAGGGATGACTTTAGAGTTCGACGTTCAGACGGATTACTCCTGATGAATGACCAGATGTATGTGCCTAACGATGCAGACTTAAAAAGGGCAATCTTGGATGAGGCGCATGTTTCCACCTATGCCATGCATCCAGGTAGTACTAAAATATACCATACTATCCGACCTTTCTACTACTGGCGTAGAATGAAAAAGGAGATTGCAGAGTACGTGAGTCGTTGCTTAATCTGCCAGCAAGTCAAGGCTGAAAGGAAGAAACCGTTTGGATTATTACAGTCACTTCCTATTCCTGAGTGGAAGTGGGAGAATATCACCATGGACTTCGTGTACAAGCTACCCCTAGCACGTGGAGGTTATGATGGTATTTGGGTGATTGTTGATCGACTGACCAAGTCAACTCACTTCCTGCCAGTCCGTGAGAATTATCCTCTTGACCGTTTGGCTAAACTTTTCATTGACGCCGTTGTCAAATATCATGGTGTTCCTGTCAGTATTATCTCCGATCGTGACCCCAGATTCACTTCCAAGTTTTGAAAAGCTTTAGGTTCGAGACTATTGTTTAGCACTGCTTATCATCTTCAGACTGACGGACAGTCGGAGAGAACTATCCAGACCCTTGAGGACATGCTGAGGTCCTCAGTGCTACAGTTTGGAGATAAGTGGCATGATAATCTTTCTTTGGTAGAGTTTGCCTACAACAACAGTTTTCATTCGAGCATCAGTATGTCTCCATTCGAAGCGTTGTATGGTAAGCCTTGCCGAACTCCCTTATGTTGTTGGTCAGAAGTTGGTGAGCGAGCTCTTGTTGGTCCTGAAATCGTTGAGGAAACTACTCAGAATATCCAGGTGATCAGGGGAAACCTGAAGGCTGCCCAGGATCGACAGAGGAGTATTGCTAACCGTCACTTGACCGACCGAGTTTATTCAGTTGGTGACATGGTATTCTTGAAGTTATCACCATGGAGAGGCGTTGTGAGATCCGAGAAACGAGGGAAGTTGAGTCCTCGTTACATCGGTCCGTATGTCGTCACTGAACGGATTGCTGAGGTTGCTTATCGACTTGAGTTACCTTCTGAGTTGTCAAGGGTGCACAATGTCTTCCATGTGTCCATGCTCCGACATTATATCTCCGACCCTTCTCATGTTATTCATCCTCAACAGTTGGAGATCAACCAGGATTTGACTTATGATGAGTTACCGGTGACCATCCTGGATTGGAAAGACAAAATTCTACGGAATAAGTCGATCAGTTTAGTGAAGGTTTTGTGGAGAAACCACTCTGTGGAGGAGTCAACCTGGGAGACGGAAGAGCGCATGAGAACCGAATACCCCTATTTGTTTTTCACTTCTACTTGATTGTAATCTTAATTTCGAGGACGAAATTTTCTTAAGGGGGTAGATTGTAACATCCCGTAAAAAGTTTGTTATAAAATAATTTCTGGGGAATACTTTCTACACGTGCGTGTTTATTTCGTACACGTGAGCGAAGTCATTACTTTTAATGTTTTAATTTCCAAATATCTCTTTAGTCATACAAAGAGATATTCAATGATGGATTAGATTCATAATCTAATACATATACAAGCCCATTGCGTTACTCTAATTCTTCCTCATTCTGAGGGAATCCATCCTTTAGTGTTTCTAAATACTTAAGGATTCACTTGACAAATAAGCCATGGTTCGATCCTGGCTTGCATTGATATCGCCTTGTACCGTTCTAGGTACAACTCATCAACGTTTTTCTACAATATGAAATACATAAATCATCTTTCTGCGTATGCATAAAGGATTCTATTTACGCATTATTTATTTGGGAGTCAAAGGGTAATGCCCCTTGAGAAGAGCAATCTCCTCTAGTCTTACTAGAGTTGTTCCACATTTGAAGCTTATCATCATATGAGAAACTTCCTAGCATCTTTCGTTCATTATTAGGGATTGATATAACTTAATTATATCTTGAAATCTATCATTATAGATTTCATTCCATGTTTATAGATATATCTCCCAGATACATTCGTTTAAAGTCATAACCTAATGAAGAAGAATTTCTTTCATTTCCAAAATTAATATATATCATATATATGTTCAAATTTAGAAATATGATTAACTCCCACTCCTGCAAACCCTTTGTAGACAAAAGATTCATTACATCTTTTATAAGAAATCAAACGATTTTGATATTTCTCTCATAAAAAATGCTTATAGCTCCCATTAGCTTGTTAAGATTCATGATGGATGAATCTCTACAACTTACATAAATATGTGATTTCTAGTTTTAGACATATATTATCAAGACAATCTTGATAATGGTTTCCCGAAACCTATATTATGTCCAAACATTGAATCCATCTAAGTTGTAGTTAACAATTGAATTAATAGAAACCATGACGAGACGACAAAAGATGGTTTCTTCCAAGTCAACCAATCTCTTTGATTGTAGTCACCTTAAGCTACCAATTAGCTATGTAGGTTTCTATTATTTCGGGTCAAATGGTATTATACCATTTCCTTGAGTATGTATCGTATACACACTCAATGTAATCATAAGGATTCACATTCTTAATTATTTCAAATTAAGAGGTGTAACCCCATGACAAGTCATAAAGTTCAAACCATTCAACTGAGACGGTTTTTCAAATCCTTCTTGATTACCTTGAGCTATAGTTGAACTAGTTGTTATATTTTGTTGATTATCATCTTGTCTCCTGTGTTGAACCTATTCTTTGAATTCTATTTCTCGTTCATATGCTCCAACCTTAGTGCAAACTCAGTGTAGGATTATAGATGAACTACCCAACAAACAACATTTGTTAGTTGGTTAATAGGAAGTGATATCCAAAAACTAATTTAAGGATATCCTACAAGATTGTTCTCAACCAATATTGCTTGTTAGCACACAAACCCCAAATCTTAACATTCTTAAGACTTGTCTTTCTTCCTCCGACTACATCCTATGAAGTCATGAAAACTTTGGAAGATATTCTAATTGACAATCGTATTGTCTTAGAAGTCTATATATATATATCCTATATAAGGGTATTTGATAATCATCCAAACGAACCAAATCTTATTCGAGTTCGTTCTTCCTAATGGAGAAAACTATTATCTTTTGATGCTAATTTTCCTTGATATCTTTCAAGGAAACTTACCAAAGTGTTATATTTCCTTGGATCAAATCTAAGGAGGTAAATACTTTAGACATCTTACTCATCAACTTACATTCTAATTCTTTTGAAACCTTTGGTAAAGTATTCGGACTTGTGTTTATTCAAAATAAACGATAGTCCAACCGAGACGCATCTTCGGTGAATGTCACATAACATGAGTAGTATTATGTTGTGGTCAAGTGCCACTAACATCTAAGTGGAACAACCTCAACAACTTGTGATTCTTTAATTCTTCCAAAAGAACAAAGATTCGAAACGTTTCGCCTCTATACAATTTTAACAAGAAGGCATTGGATCCGGATCTATCGATTCAAAGCATCCATCTATGACCAACTCGTGACTTGTGTTTTAGAGGTGTCACAATTCGGCTTGGGATTAGTCACACTATCTGTAACCTTTCTTGGGTTTTAAGCATCGTTCCATTCTAAACAGTTAACACCACCAAATCATCTCTACTATAGAGACACCCATTAGATTACATTAATCCAATCATTCATTAATAAAGAACAATGTTTTGTCAAACAAAACATTCATTCATCTCATTATTAATAGGTAGACAATTTTTACTTCTGTAATTTGCAGTTCAAGAAGAGGAAGTAGTACTATCTGCTTTCGCAGAGATCTTTATTTGATTCAATGCTCCGTGTGAAGTACTTTCTTCATTAATCTTCTACTTCTTATTTGCCACACTTACAACAATTGTAAAACATGTGTCACAAATACAGAATCATGCAGATTCAAGTAGAAGAACTCAACTGTCTTGAATTATCTAAGAACATTTACAACACCTTCAAAGATGTAGTTCTTGACACTTGCAAGTCATTACTTGCAATACTCCCTTCCAATGTCCATCCTTTCATAAAGAAAGTTTGTTCCCTTGAGTTAATTTGCCTTCATTTGACTTCTCCATTGACTACAATAGTCATGGTCCCTAAACTCCCACTATCTCTCTTGAAACTTATTTCAATTGTGTTTTACATCAAACGATTTGGAGAGAGTATGGGTGGTTGTTCATTATATAGTTTACAATAAAATTTAATGAACCATTTGGATAGGACTCGTGGTGAAGAAGTCCTTGCTTGTTTCCGTCTCCTTAATTGGTTTAACACTTCAACATTTAGTGATTCAAATTCATAAGTCCATCTTTGGTGGACTATTTTTTGTCAAACAACCATTATGTTCCAAACATAATGTCCAACTATCTAACATGTTCTTCCAATGATACGTTATCAAAAGGAAGATTGTGAGAATGAGACTACTTAGGTACACATATACATTCCATTCAAGACAATCTATGGGATTGTGGTACCAAGTCCGGAAACTAAGGTATTCAGTTATTATCAAGTATTGGATAGCGTTTTGCAAATATATTTAGTAAATAAATACATAAATAAAATGAATTGATTGATTTAAGCCATTTGATCCGGTCTTAAATCAAATAGCATCACCCACTATTTAGCAAATTCCATATCCCTATCGGAAATTAGAGTTTTGGAGGAAACTCAGTAGGGTATGGGAGGCTCACATTACTAAGCCCACCTCACAATGACATGATGTTGGCTAGCGACAATAATAATGAGAGAGTACACTTACTCTTTTACATCCAATGTAAGTACCCATATATACTTTGGCCTCTAGAGAATGATGCCTCACAATGACATGATGTTGGCACCATTGCACTTAGTTAAGTCATTCCCACCATGCAAAGCTCCGGTAGGGGTCCAAGAACAACTCACAATGACATGTTGGCTATTCTTGTTGCCTACCTTCACAACATCAAGTATGCTATAGACTCCTCCTGAGTATAAGTATGAATTTTGTACTCCCCACGATAGGGTGAAGTCGGTAAAGTGTCATAAACGCTTGGAGCCCACCATGGTGGAAGGCCTACGAAGAGTGTTCAAAGCACTCCCACGCTTCTATCAACTTAATATTTTAGTTGAGGGTTTTTAGGTCTCATCACATATAATTATCATTTTAATCAAATTAAAAACAATTTGTCCTATTGCAACTATCGGTCCATTTGATTGATTTAGTAGTATATGGATACTCCCACTAAGCTTGTAAAACAGTTTTTTAAAGCAAGAGTATATGGCACTACCAACATAAGGTCTAAATTCGTTTACATTCATATAGTTGCCTTAGGGCCTTAGGATGACTATGAACTCTTTGATTTGATCCAACACGAGCCTAGTGTTGGATCACGACTGGGACGGTGATTGATTTTAGTTATACGTTTAATCTCATTAACGTGTGTTGTCTTATTACATATGTTGGACCCCAACTAGCCCAATTTCATGCATAATAAAACAAGAAAGGCGTCACCTAACACGTGTCGGCCAACACTTCCCGACACCTGGCGTGTCTGGGATCGGGATGTGTCAGATTGGTATCAGAGCATAAGTATTAGGCAGTCATGCATTTGTCACTTTGTGATATGTGCTCTAATGATTCTTGGTTTTTGTGATGTCAGAACTATACCACCTCGCCGAGCACCTCGTACTCAGGCACCAGAGGATGAACCTGTTGCACCACCATTTGATTTTGCAAAGTTTGGTGCAGCTTTTGCTAATGCCTTTCTGACGAATTGGCGTCCTCCTACTCAGCAGAAAAATGTCTTAGAGATTGCTTCCAATCTTCAAGTTAAGCCGTTCTTAGGCAGAGAAACCTCCGAGGCGACGTTGAATTGGCTTAAACATGTGGAGAAAACCTTCCGAGCCATGGAACGACAGGGAAACTTTCCGACGGAACAGTGGGTCTCGACTGTTATGTGGTTTCTGCAGAGTGAGGCTAGTTCTTGGTGGGCTTATGAAGTGACCCTAATTCCACCAAATTTGCAGGAAGACTGGGATACTTTCAAGGAACACTTCGAGGCGAAGTACTTACCTCCGGAGTATTGGGCCAAGAAAAGAGACGACTTCTTTGATCTGAGACAGAAGAGCATGTCAGTAGCCGAGTACCACCGGAAGTTCACTGACCTTTCCCGCTACTGCCCAGCCATTGCCAGTAATCCGAAGGAGATGTTACTTCAGTTCAGAAAGGGTGCCCGAAAGAATCTTCGTACTGCAACATCCTCATATCCATGCACTACCTACCAGGAGTTTTATGAGGCTTTACTCCGGGTTGAGGATTCGGAGAACACTCCCGACAGTGGTGGTGATGACGATGAGGGTAATGTTAATCAGAGGAAGAACAACAACAACAATAACAGGGGTAATTCGAGATTTGGGCCGAAGAAGAATCAGTCTTTCAAGAAGAGTGGCTACAACTCTGGTGGATCATCCAGTGGGGGCTCTAACCCCAGCACACCTCGAGGAGGTAAAACCAATGTTGGTTCTCGCTTCCAGACTCAGAGCAGTTCAGGAGGCTCTAGTAATACTCGTTGCCATCAGTGCAACAACTATCATTCTGGGAGTGTAGGCAGGCGAGCCGAGCATTTTTTACTTGTGGTCAGGTGGGCCACAGAGCTAGTAATTGTCCTCAGAGGCAGCAGAATCAGCAGAGTGAATAGTCAGGTACGGTTCCTCAGTAGCAGATGCCACCGTACAGATCAGGCTAGTTCCAGCAGCCATCTTCTGGCGGTGCTGTTCACTATCAGGGTGACGTGTCTCAGTATTCTGGAGATGCTTATCAGTTTCCTATGGGCGTTCCTCAGTTCACACCGAACATCCCTCAGTTCCAGGGAGGCTATTCTCAGTTCTCTCAGAGTTATCCGCAGTTTCAGGGAGGTTATCGTCCATATCAGCAGAGTGGTTCACAGTGGTATGGAGGCGGTCAGTATCAGACTAATGAGGCGACTTCTAGCGGCGGTGGACCGAGTAGACCTACCGGTCGAAGTAACCAAGGACGTGGCGGACAGGGTAGAAGTAACCAGGGATCTAGAGGTCGTACAGGACAGCAGACACAGGGCCGAGTCACTAACATCACTGCCTAGGACGCTCAAGCTAATCTTGATCTTGTCATGGGTACGTTGAATATTCTTGGTCACTTTGCTAGAGTTCTAATTGATCCAGGTGCTTCTCAGTCAGTTATATCCCTTCAGTTTGCTCAAACCACTCAACCATACTCTACTTCTCTCGAGTATGATTTGGGTATTGCCATGCCAAGGGGCGAAGTCTGTTATGTTCAGTGTGAGTATCAAGGATGTCCTGTCCTTGTTAACGGTGAGGATATGCCAGCTAATCTGATTCCTTTGGACATCAAGGACTTTGATGTTATCTTGGGTATGGATTGGCTACATCAGAATCACGCCATGGTGGATTGTCGTCGTAGGGTGGTCATTTTTCAGAGACCTGGCAGGCCTATTGTGACTTTCACCGGCGAACGCAGTGGTCGAAGACATGGACTCATCTTCGCCATGAGGGCGAAACGTATGTTGAGGAAAGGTTGTCAGGGTTACATTGCTCATGTTGTGGTGAACGACGAGAATCCGGCACGAGTTGAAGACATGTATGTCGTTAACCAGTTTCCTGATGTATTTCCTAATGATTTACCTGGACTACCTCCAGATCGTGAAGGGGAGTTCACCATCGATCTTCTTCCAGGTACAAATCTTATTTCTTTTACACCTTTCCGCATGGCTCCTGCAGAGTTAAGAGAATTAAAGTTGCAGTTGCAAGAACTTGTGGATAAAGGTTTTATCCAACCCAGCACCTCTCATTGGGGAGCACCGGTCTTATTTGTGAAAAAGAAGGATGGAAGTTTGAGACTGTGCATCGACTACAGGCAGCTTAACCTGGTAACGATTAAAAACCGTTATCCTCTACCTCGTATCGATGACTTGTTTGACCAGCTCCGTGGTGCTCGTGTCTTCTTGAAAATTGATCTGAGGTCAAGTTACTATCAGCTTAAGATCAGGCGAGATGATCTTCCCAAGACAGCTTTTCAGACTCGATATGGTCATTATGAGTTTCTGGTGATGCCATTCGGGTTAACGAATGCTCCTGGAACATTTATGGACTTGATGAACCGGGTATTCTGTCCCTACTTGGACAGGTTCGTGATTGTCTTCATTGACAATATCTTAGTGTTCTCTAAGAGTGAGGTTGAGCGTGCTAAGCATCTTCGTCTAGTTCTGAAGAGATTGCAGAAGAATCAGTTGTATGCTAAGTTCAGTAAGTGTCAGTTCTGGCTGAATGAAGTATCTTTCTTGGGACATGTCGTATCCTCTGAAGGAGTTCTTGTTGACCCTCAGAAAGTATCAGCCGTAGAGAATTAGGAGCGACCACAGACTGTCACTGAGATCCGAAGTTTTCTTGGTCTTGCCGGCTACTATTGGCGTTTTGTGAGGGATTTCTCGGCAATAGCCCTTCCTCTCACGAAGTTGACTAGGAAAGAAGTCAGGTTTGAGTGGGATGATGATTGTGAGCGGAGTTTTAAGAAGTTGAAGCATTGTCTCACTCATGCACCTGTCTTGGCACTTCCCGACGACAGTGGGAATTTCGAGGTCTACAGTGATGCTTCTTTGAATGGTCTAGGCTGTGTTCGGATGCAGCATGGTAGGGTAATCGCTTATGCATCCCGTCAGTTGAAGCCACATGAAATGAACTACCCTACTCATGACCTGGAGTTTGCAGCTATTATCTTCGCACTGAAAATCTGGCGACATTATCTCTACGGAGAAACGTGCAAGATCTTCACTGATCACAAAAGTCTAAAGTACTTGCCCACGCAGAGAGATCTGAACCTGAGACAACGAAGGTGGATGGAGTTGATTAGTGATTATGATTGTTCTATCGAGTATCATTCTGGTCGAGCTAACGTCGTTGCGGATGCACTCAATAGGAAATCATCTCATGGTCGGCTCAATGCACTGTACGCCTGTCATATTCCTCTTTTGACCGATCTCAGGAGTACAGGTGCAGTCTTGGGTTATGATCATACTGGAGCTTTGTTGGCTAATTTCTCTGCTAGACCTATTCTGTTGGATCGAATTCGTGAGGCTCAGGCGAGCGACCCTATTTCTCAGAAATTGATTCAAGCAGTTCTTGATGGTACGAGGGATGACTTTAGAGTTCGACGTTCAGACGGATTACTCCTGATGAATGACCAGATGTATGTGCCTAACGATGCAGACTTAAAAAGGGCAATCTTGGATGAGGCGCATGTTTCCACCTATGCCATGCATCCAGGTAGTACTAAAATATACCATACTATCCGACCTTTCTACTACTGGCGTAGAATGAAAAAGGAGATTGCAGAGTACGTGAGTCGTTGCTTAATCTGCCAGCAAGTCAAGGCTGAAAGGAAGAAACCGTTTGGATTATTACAGTCACTTCCTATTCCTGAGTGGAAGTGGGAGAATATCACCATGGACTTCGTGTACAAGCTACCCCTAGCACGTGGAGGTTATGATGGTATTTGGGTGATTGTTGATCGACTGACCAAGTCAACTCACTTCCTGCCAGTCCGTGAGAATTATCCTCTTGACCGTTTGGCTAAACTTTTCATTGACGCCGTTGTCAAATATCATGGTGTTCCTGTCAGTATTATCTCCGATCGTGACCCCAGATTCACTTCCAAGTTTTGAAAAGCTTTAGGTTCGAGACTATTGTTTAGCACTGCTTATCATCTTCAGACTGACGGACAGTCGGAGAGAACTATCCAGACCCTTGAGGACATGCTGAGGTCCTCAGTGCTACAGTTTGGAGATAAGTGGCATGATAATCTTTCTTTGGTAGAGTTTGCCTACAACAACAGTTTTCATTCGAGCATCAGTATGTCTCCATTCGAAGCGTTGTATGGTAAGCCTTGCCGAACTCCCTTATGTTGTTGGTCAGAAGTTGGTGAGCGAGCTCTTGTTGGTCCTGAAATCGTTGAGGAAACTACTCAGAATATCCAGGTGATCAGGGGAAACCTGAAGGCTGCCCAGGATCGACAGAGGAGTATTGCTAACCGTCACTTGACCGACCGAGTTTATTCAGTTGGTGACATGGTATTCTTGAAGTTATCACCATGGAGAGGCGTTGTGAGATCCGAGAAACGAGGGAAGTTGAGTCCTCGTTACATCGGTCCGTATGTCGTCACTGAACGGATTGCTGAGGTTGCTTATCGACTTGAGTTACCTTCTGAGTTGTCAAGGGTGCACAATGTCTTCCATGTGTCCATGCTCCGACATTATATCTCCGACCCTTCTCATGTTATTCATCCTCAACAGTTGGAGATCAACCAGGATTTGACTTATGATGAGTTACCGGTGACCATCCTGGATTGGAAAGACAAAATTCTACGGAATAAGTCGATCAGTTTAGTGAAGGTTTTGTGGAGAAACCACTCTGTGGAGGAGTCAACCTGGGAGACGGAAGAGCGCATGAGAACCGAATACCCCTATTTGTTTTTCACTTCTACTTGATTGTAATCTTAATTTCGAGGACGAAATTTTCTTAAGGGGGTAGATTGTAACATCCCGTAAAAAGTTTGTTATAAAATAATTTCTGGGGAATACTTTCTACACGTGCGTGTTTATTTCGTACACGTGAGCGTGTAAGTTTACTGTTTTGGTGGGTGCAAAATACCCCCAAAACCCCACTTTTCCTTTTTCTTTTCTTCCCCGTCATTTTCTTTTTCCCCAATTTTTTTTACTTTTCTCCCTTTTTCTCTCCGTGCGTGCACAGTGAACACCAATGAAAACCCGTCGAATCGAGGCGAACGAAAATCACCACCTTCTTCGTCTCGACGCCGTGGACTCAAAAAGGTCCGGTTCTTCCGGTTGCGTTTGACGGGAAACGCAACCGGAAGAACCGGACCTTTTTGACCATTTTTCGGCCAATCTAGACCGAGGTGGGGTTTCTAACTACCACCATTGTGTTCCTCTCGTTGAGTAGATGAATTTTCATAGGTCGTTTGCCTAATTTGGTTGAGTTTTGACGTAGATCGACAAAGCTACAGTGCACCGCAACTTTCGGGGCAATTACAGGCCTTTTCTTGAGCTTGTACGACCAATCCAAAGGTATATCGTGATTCTACTCTTCTCCAGCTTCATTTTGATATGTGGAACGTCAAATTTGGCCTTGAAATGAAGAAGATATGGAGCTTTAAAAATTTTCCAGAAACCGGCCAAAATTCCTGCAATGGCAATGGCGGCCGGTGGCGCCGGCGCCGGCGACTGGAAAAAAACCGGAGGTGACCGATGCTGACGTCAGCAAATCGGTTCAGACCGGCTTTGCCGATGTCAGCAACCGGTTCGGACCGTCCTTGCAGACGTCAGCGATGACGTCAACAAACCGGTTCAGACCGGCGCTGACCGGCTCGGCTGAGCTGCCCGTGGAGCAGCGCATGGAGCTGCGCGTGAGCCGCACATGAGACAGCGCATGGAGCCGCGCGTGGAACCGCGGCTTCCCGCGTTTGAGCCGCGCGTTGGGGCGCGTGGAGCATCCTTTTTCGATCCCGTCTTCGCGAGGCGACTCGTGACGACGCGTACTACCTAGGGGCAGTACGTATGATATTTTTCGAGGTGTTTTGGACCTCCTGGTTGAGCAAACAAGGGATAGGTGTAATTAATTAGTTATTTAGTAACCTTTATGAGTTTAATCATTATTACAGTGATATCTCATATAGGTGAGACCTATCCAGAGGACTACCGGAGCTACCCAGGACAGGGGGGCTACGACCCGACTACCTACAGGTGAGTGAGTGGGTCTTTGTTTTGATAAATGTATATGTACGTATGGTTTTTCAATGCTTTCTTCAAGCTGTTAGCATAATTCATCTCATATACGTTTGTTGGAGGTAGAACATTCGTATTATATTGCCATACATGTTTTATACTGTTGCTCATCAGTAGATGTATAACACCCCAGGTATTAGTACTCAGTCTTGTGGCCAGGACTAGCCTTGACGTTTGGAGTAGTCACTACCAGTACCGCTACGCAGTTTTGGATCCATTGTAGGTACTAGCCTGTTCTAGGTTGCACTAGGCAACTCGAATTTGTGTGACTGCACTTTGTGCACAGCGCTTAGCGTTAGACTCGCGTCATTGTAGTACTCAGTGTCTTACTTTTATACCTAGCCTGTTCCTCGTAGTTTAGCTACTTGGACTTGTGTGTTTACATGTGGGTGAGCATGTCAGTAAATCATTATCGGGGAGTACCCGTATATTTTTATTATAGTATTTTGAGGTTCATGCCAGAGGGTATGACGTGTTTTCAAAAACTATACTTGTTTTCCAGCGAGGGGTTAGTAGACTCTTGAAAACAACGGTTTTATCAAACTTTGCTTTTTGACCCACTCACCGTTTTATGTTTTGCGCCCATCCAGGACCTAGTGACGGTTCACTTTTCGGTGACTCGAGGACTCTCTTTGGCGGTGGTCGACGGTTCTGACATTTCTTCAGACTATGTAGGATTCACTCCTACTTGTAGTTAACTTTTATTTATCCATCCTCACGGGGATGTGAATGATTTTATACTCCTGCACTATTTACTTTGCTCTGACTGTTATGCATCCTGTATTATGGGTTTTTAACCCTCACCACACTTCTACTTCTGCACTCTACTCTTGAATTTCTTACTTTTCACTTAATTCTTGCATAATTGGCTTTCGTCACCTAACACGTGTCGGCCAACACTTCCCGACACCTGGCGTGTCTTCGAGCAACATCATTAGCATGCAATTAACAATTAAAGGCTGAATCATGCTTGTATGCACTCAAAAACAAAATTTACCCCAGAAATTCAAAGCCTAGTAGATATGGTGAACCATGACTCAATTGAGTCAGAAATCATATACCTTTGTTGATTCCTCTTTGCATAAGTAAGGCTAATCACCCAAGGAGAGGGCCTTCATTCCTTGCTTGGATGAGGATGGTTGAAGAGGATTCTGCCCCAAAATTGGAGAACCTCTAAGTTTCCACACCAAGAGAGACAGGAGGAGATGAGTGCCCTAGAGGAAGAAGAAGATTGCTAGCTATTTTCCTCTAGGGT
This sequence comes from Gillenia trifoliata, assembly GCA_018257905.1. NCBI lineage: Eukaryota > Viridiplantae > Streptophyta > Magnoliopsida > Rosales > Rosaceae > Gillenia > Gillenia trifoliata. The sequence continues at coordinate 20,567 of JAEHOF010000164.1, read as the reverse complement.
AGTCGGGCCTCTTGTGAGAGAAAAGAGAGCTTTGATTCTCATCTGGGGAATACTTTCTACACGTGCGTGTTTATTTCGTACACGTGAGCGTGTAAGTTTACTGTTTTGGTGGGTGCAAAATACCCCCAAAACCCCACTTTTCCTTTTTCTTTTCTTCCCCGTCATTTTCTTTTTCCCCAATTTTTTTTACTTTTCTCCCTTTTTCTCTCCGTGCGTGCACAGTGAACACCAATGAAAACCCGTCGAATCGAGGCGAACGAAAATCACCACCTTCTTCGTCTCGACGCCGTGGACTCAAAAAGGTCCGGTTCTTCCGGTTGCGTTTGACGGGAAACGCAACCGGAAGAACCGGACCTTTTTGACCATTTTTCGGCCAATCTAGACCGAGGTGGGGTTTCTAACTACCACCATTGTGTTCCTCTCGTTGAGTAGATGAATTTTCATAGGTCGTTTGCCTAATTTGGTTGAGTTTTGACGTAGATCGACAAAGCTACAGTGCACCGCAACTTTCGGGGCAATTACAGGCCTTTTCTTGAGCTTGTACGACCAATCCAAAGGTATATCGTGATTCTACTCTTCTCCAGCTTCATTTTGATATGTGGAACGTCAAATTTGGCCTTGAAATGAAGAAGATATGGAGCTTTAAAAATTTTCCAGAAACCGGCCAAAATTCCTGCAATGGCAATGGCGGCCGGTGGCGCCGGCGCCGGCGACTGGAAAAAAACCGGAGGTGACCGATGCTGACGTCAGCAAATCGGTTCAGACCGGCTTTGCCGATGTCAGCAACCGGTTCGGACCGTCCTTGCAGACGTCAGCGATGACGTCAACAAACCGGTTCAGACCGGCGCTGACCGGCTCGGCTGAGCTGCCCGTGGAGCAGCGCATGGAGCTGCGCGTGAGCCGCACATGAGACAGCGCATGGAGCCGCGCGTGGAACCGCGGCTTCCCGCGTTTGAGCCGCGCGTTGGGGCGCGTGGAGCATCCTTTTTCGATCCCGTCTTCGCGAGGCGACTCGTGACGACGCGTACTACCTAGGGGCAGTACGTATGATATTTTTCGAGGTGTTTTGGACCTCCTGGTTGAGCAAACAAGGGATAGGTGTAATTAATTAGTTATTTAGTAACCTTTATGAGTTTAATCATTATTACAGTGATATCTCATATAGGTGAGACCTATCCAGAGGACTACCGGGGCTACCCAGGACAGGGGGGCTACGACCCGGCTACCTACAGGTGAGTGAGTGGGTCTTTGTTTTGATAAATGTATATGTACGTATGGTTTTTCAATGCTTTCTTCAAGCTGTTAGCATAATTCATCTCATATACGTTTGTTGGAGGTAGAACATTCGTATTATATTGCCATACATGTTTTATACTGTTGCTCATCAGTAGATGTATAACACCCCAGGTATTAGTACTCAGTCTTGTGGCCAGGACTAGCCTTGACGTTTGGAGTAGTCACTACCAGTACCGCTACGCAGTTTTGGATCCATTGTAGGTACTAGCCTGTTCTAGGTTGCACTAGGCAACTCGAATTTGTGTGACTGCACTTTGTGCACAGCGCTTAGCGTTAGACTCGCGTCATTGTAGTACTCAGTGTCTTACTTTTATACCTAGCCTGTTCCTCGTAGTTTAGCTACTTGGACTTGTGTGTTTACATGTGGGTGAGCATGTCAGTAAATCATTATCGGGGAGTACCCGTATATTTTTATTATAGTATTTTGAGGTTCATGCCAGAGGGTATGACGTGTTTTCAAAAACTATACTTGTTTTCCAGCGAGGGGTTAGTAGACTCTTGAAAACAACGGTTTTATCAAACTTTGCTTTTTGACCCACTCACCGTTTTATGTTTTGCGCCCATCCAGGACCTAGTGACGGTTCACTTTTCGGTGACTCGAGGACTCTCTTTGGCGGTGGTCGACGGTTCTGACATTTCTTCAGACTATGTAGGATTCACTCCTACTTGTAGTTAACTTTTATTTATCCATCCTCACGGGGATGTGAATGATTTTATACTCCTGCACTATTTACTTTGCTCTGACTGTTATGCATCCTGTATTATGGGTTTTTAACCCTCACCACACTTCTACTTCTGCACTCTACTCTTGAATTTCTTACTTTTCACTTAATTCTTGCATAATTGGCTTTCGTCACCTAACACGTGTCGGCCAACACTTCCCGACACCTGGCGTGTC
>JAEHOF010000164.1:7806-18273 GCA_018257905.1 Gillenia trifoliata | reverse complement strand
TTACGACTGTTTTGTTTGGTCGTGACTCAATTTTCTTCGAGCGCTGAAGAACTTTTCGTACTTCAGTAGTCGACACTTCCTTTCCACTGATGACTTTTTGTCATTCAAATCGATCATCTTCCCACTTGTGCATGTGCGGCTATCTTAACTATTCGCTTCGGCGAAAGTTTGGATTGCTTACCTACTAGTGACGGTGATTGAAAATAACTTCGGTTTTGACTCTAATTGCGGCGTGTCCACTGTCTGAGTACAGTTGACTTCTTACTGAATCTTCGTATTCGAACGCCGACGAGGAAACAAACCACCCAGACAGAACCCAGAAAACCGATATTAGCCCCAGCTTGAATTCCTTAGAACTCCGGCGAAGCCCTCGAGCTTTTCCGTCGAGTTCCTATCCCAAGGACTGGAATCAAGCTCGGCATGGCTTAAAATGGCCTGGGATCACTGTTCTGGAATCTACCTCTTTGTACCCAGTAGTTGGGTATGGGGCGGTCATTCTTTCGGTCTCCGAAAGAATCTATCTTTCAATGTGAAAGTTCAACTCTGAATCATCCAGTAGTGGATCAACTTCACATTAAACTGTGGATGTTGATTCGCTGGTGGATCCTGTTTCCATTACTGGGTAACTCTACCCAGTTTATCGCCCAATTTTGCCATTGTTGCGACACTTGTCATGTTGGTGAGTGTACGCGAAGAAATTCAAGAGTGCCATGTCTGTGGACAATTGGGACACAGAGCTAACCAGTGTCCGCAGTACCGGCAAAAATCAACCTTTGGTCTGTTCTGATCCAGTAAGTTGGACGAATAGTCTTCTATCGATAACCTACTTTCGGTGGAGACGTACATTACCAAGGCAATGTCATTCCATACTCTGGAACCTTTCTCCCGAATCTTGGTTACGCTACTCTGTATCCTGGTGGTGCCTGGCAGTTCCAGTGTGGAGTATTATTGACTCTTGGGCGAGTTCGTACTTTTACCAGCAGGATACACTAAACGATTCCGATCTTGTTTTCGGAAACGTTAATCTCTCTTGGGATTTTACTTGAATCCACACGGATCCAAGTATTACCAACTCAGCTATTTCACCCATTGTTACTCGAACTACTCGACCATATTGTACTCCTACCGGGTACGATTTGGAATCGCTATGCCGTGAGGCAAAGTTGTCTTGTTCTTTGGGGTTGTCGGTGATACTCTGTTATCATCGCTAATCAAGTTTTGTTTGCCAATCTCATTCCTCTAGATGTCGTGGTTTTCGACGTGATCCTAGGAATGAATTGTTACCCAATTTCGTGCCAGTGTGGATTGTCGGCGGAGGTTGATCACCTTCTTGCCACCTGGCATACCAATTGTGACGCTCACCGGCTAGTACCGGAGAAATCGACTTGTGGCTGACTTTCAGCTACGAGTACAACGAAACTGCTGAGTTAGGGCTTGTGATGGTTGTATCACATCTTTGACGTTGGAGGAAGGAAATTCTTTTCGTGTTGACGACCTACCGGTTGTCAACAAATCTTCCTGAAGTTTTTCTGACGATCTATCTGGATTACCGCCTGATCGAGAAGTGAATTTCACCATCGATCTTTCCAGGTATTGATTGTATCTCTTTTCCTTGCCTCTTATCTTTTGGCTCCACCTGAGTTGTGTGAGCCAAAGGAAATTTCTACTTTTGAAACTCTTCTGCCAAGGATTCCTTCAATCTCGCACTTCCTTGTGGAGCTTAGGTCTTGTTCATTCAAACGAAGTGACGGTGTTCTAAGGCTCTACATCGATTTAGGCAATTTATTCGGGTGACGACTAAAAACCGCTACCTCGCCTAGAATCGATGATCTCTCTGACCAGCTCCGAAGTGCACAATCTTTCTTCAAGATCGATCTGAGGTTGATTGTTTTCAGCCGAAGATCAAAAACGTTGTTGTTCACTTGACCAACTTTCTGGACTCGTTGCGAGCCTTACGAGTTCTTTGTCATACCTTTCGGGATGACAATCGCCCCAGTAACTCTCATAAATTTGTTGACTCGAGTACTCCGCTCGTACCTCGACAAGTTTGTGATAGTCTTCTGGTTGACTTTCTGGCGTATTCCAATTCTGGGGCCGATCATGCAAAATGGCACTTTCGCATGATTTTGTTGAAGTTTAAGGAGTTTTCAACTTGTGCCAATTCTGACCTAATCATGTGTCTTTCTTGGGACATGTGATTCCTGCGGATTGTTTTCTTGTCGATCCCCAGATGGTTGCAGTGGCGGGGATCTGGGAGCAACCGCAGAAGGGTCACAAGATTCGAACCTTTCTTGGCTTAACCGGTTTTCACCGACGTTTCGTGAGTGATTTCTCTTCTGTTGCTCTGCCTCTCACGAAACTTGCCAGGAAATTTCTCTATTCGTGTGGAGCGACGACCACGAGCAAATGTTCTGACTGCTCAAGTTTGGTCTAATTCTTACTCTTGTATTAGCACTTTTCAAAGACGGCAGTACTTCGTAACCTACAGTGATGCATCACTGAACGGGTTGGAGTGCGTGCTAATACAGCATGGATGGATAATCGCTTATGCCTTCAGACAACTGAAACCGCATGAGATGAATTATCATACCCATGATCCGAAGCTGGTTGCCAGTATCTTTGCTTCGAAGTTCTGGCGACATTTTCACTTTGGTGAGACGTGTAGACCGTTCACTGACCACCAAAGTTTGAGGCATCCCTCTTCTCTGGGAGACCTCAATCTCAGTCAAAGGAGATGGACTGAGCTGATGAGTGACTACGATTGCACTATCGATTACCACCTCCCGTCGTGCAAACGTAGTAACTGTTATCCTTTGTCAGAAGTCCTTCGGACGACTGATTTCTCATTCAGCTAGTCGTTTTTCCTCTTTTGATTGAATTTCAAGGCACTGTTGTCACATTGAGTTGTTGTAGTGACGGAGCGCTCTTGACCAACCTTCGGTTGAGACAATTGTTATTTCTTTTCGGGCGACACTTTTGAGGGAGCTTTTTGGGAGACGTTACGTTGTGATCTGTTTTTACTCGCATCTACCTCATTGTACTTCTTATGGAAATTTCGGGGACGAAATTTTTATAAGGGGGGTAGATTGTTACATCCCGTTCCGGAAATAATAGTATTTTATTCCCGGAGGTGCAAAATGACGATTTTGCCCTTGGTTGACCTTTCGGTTGACTTTTTGCGTCGTAACTCGTACGACGCATTCACTTGTATTTTCTTGACGTGCTCGTCGATACGAACGCGCAGACGCGAACGGGACGTCATTCGGACTTCGAACGAATATTTTACGGGCGTTGGTTTTCGACGTTTCCGTATTTTAACAATTTGGGCTATTTTGGAGTTAGTGGGCTGGGGCCCAGTTGGCAGCAGCCCAATCTCTACAAATCCCACGATTTGTGGGATGTTGTCTGGGCTTTGTCCCATTCAATGTATCAAACCACCTTTTTTTTTTCTCTTCTCTGCTGCAAAGGAAACAAAAAAAAATAATAAAAGCTCTTTTTGTTCTCTCCCTCCCCGAGCACTCTTCTCAGCAACCTCTCTCTTTTCTTCTCTGCAAAACCCAGCCATCTCCTCTTCCTCACTTCTTCTCTGCCTAAACAAAACCGAAATCAAACTCCACCATTTTTGGTGTAAAATTCACCGAGGTTCTCCCTCCTCACCAGGCCACTTTGTGGCTGGGTATTTTTGGCTGATCAAGCAGCCATTCTTCTCCTCTTTGGTGCCTTGCAGACTGATCAAAAGAACAAAACCAGGAACCCAGCAATCTCGTGGCAGCAATCCTTTGAAACCCAGAATTCCTGGGATTTACTCAGGACACCCAAGACGTTTTTCTTCTCCTCTATTTCTGCCTTTCCTCTCCTCGGTCTCTTCCAGTTCGAACCCAGAACTTGCTGGGGTAAGTTGCTGCAACACAAATCAAATCCTTTCCAAAACCAACTGGCAGCCTCAAGACCTTCGAACCTCCTCGGTTTCAGTTGAACCTTGCAGTCCTGCCGAGGAGAATGCCTGCTGGATTGGAGTTTGGTGGTGGTGTATCAATGTTGGAGCACGGTGAAGGAGTTGGTGCTGAGTATGTGTGTGTGCTGTTTGGTGCTGGTTGTACAGAGTTTGAGGATGGATGCTGTGTTTGGACTGGAGGGAGAGGGAAGTGTTGAAGATGGTTGGGCTGCTGATTTTTGGGCCTCGGGAGTATTGATGAATTTGACAGGTTGTGTTGTTGGGCTGGTCAAGGAAACTTTGGGCTGCTAGTTTGGGTGCAGGGAAATTGTGGACTGGTTATTTAGTTTGGGCCTTGGGTGTGTTAAGCAAAAATGGACATTTTAGTTTTGGGTTGGCCCATTAGAGTTTTTTTGGGCCAATTGCTTGTGGCCCAATTCAGTTGGAATTTGGGTGCTTCGTTTGGGGATTTCTTCGTTGGATTTAATTCGGAAACCTTGGGCTTTGGCGACCGTGGCGTCAGGACGACGTATATTTGGGCTTCCCGGCAAATCTTTGTGAGTGGGCCCTTTCCCTATTATTTAAATATGTTTTATATTTGGGAAATTATATTTGGTTTGTGCCTACACTATATTGTGGTTTTAAATGAGTATTTATATCGTACTATTGGTAGACCTTGTATATTATGTTATTACTCGGTTTACTAGTTCCTGCTCGGTATTTCAGTAGGCCATGGAAATTAGTGGGCTTTGGGCCTACATTTCCATTTGGGAATTATACCATTAAATTGGTAATTCCGTATTGGTTTTGTACGCGTATTGCTGGTATCGAACCGGCCCAAATTTTAGGGAATTTAGGGAATTTAGTATTTTAATTCCCTACTAGTACCTATTTGTGATTATGAGTTTTATACCTATCTGACGGCTTTGAGCCGTATTTGGGTGAACCTTGGATATGGAAATTTTCTATCGTATTTTGGGTTCACCTAGCTTGCCATTAAGTTGGTATTTCTATGCCTTGGTACCCATGTGGCGTATTCTTGGTATTTCACGTATTATAGTTATACACTTGGTATTTCGGGTACGGCTCCGAGAATACCATATATATACATTGCTTAACTTGAGGGCATCCCGTATAGGGAAATTACCCCACCTGGTTTTATGTAGAGTATTCAGTAGTATGTTTTCATACGCTCAACTAGGTTGCTTACACGGTGTTTAGTGTACCGTCCGGAGCCAGGACCAGCTTCACGTGATTGTTCACACGCACCTATACGCTCGCTATGGACCCATAGCAGGTGCCAGCCTGTTCTAGGTCGCCTGGGCGACTCGAACTCGTTGTGATGCGCATACGCGCCAGCTTCACGTGATTGTGTACACGAGCGTACTGTTACTTATACACCCAGCCTGTTCATGACAGAATATATCTGTATGAACTTGTGTGTTTGCAATACCTAAACGAGCATCTATCTTGTAGTCTTGGATTGTGGGGCCAGGACCACTTTCACGTGATTGTTCACACGCACCGATACGCTCACTATGAATCCATAGTAGGTGTCAGCCTGTTCTAGGTCGTATGGGCGACTCGAACTTGTTGTGATGCGCAGATGCGCCAGCTTCACGTGATTGTGTATATGAGCGTTTATCTTATAGTTTTATATTGTGGTGTTTTCACCGATTTTCACTGATGCCACGGTGGCATTTATTTGGTTTACGGGTTTTCCGTAGATCCTTATTTTACGAACCTTCGGGTAAAGTATTTTCTGCCGAACGGTGACTTTCTGCCCGTTTCGGACGGTAAGTATATTTCCGTACTTACCCCGTTTTTCTACCTACTATTATAGTACGTTTTCTGAAACGGTTTTCCAACCAATTACTTGATTTTGACGGCGAGGGGTTACTACTTTCAGAAAACAAAGGTTTTTACAAAAATGATTATTATTGGCCCACTCACCCTTTTGTTTTGCGCCCCTCCAGGTTTAGTGGCTGGAGCTGTCTACGTTCGAGGCGGTGGTATGACGAAGGTTTAAATTCTTTGGTATTGTATATACTCTGTACGTCGACTTTGTACGACGCGTATTGTACTAAATTCTTCCGCCTGTACATTTGTGTACATTTGAATCTTAATTTATTCAATTATTCCTTAATTCTTCCAAATTGGCTTTCGTCACCCTACGTGGTGTCGGCCAGCACACCCGATCTTTGGGTGTCCACGTGTACATCCGGGTCGGGATGTGTCAGATTGGTATCAGAGCGAGGTTACAACTAACCTATGCTCTTCCTTCCGTACTCTGTACCTGTCGGTTGGTACCAGACTTCAATTTCTTGAAATCTACTCTTGGATTTGAGAAATTCTCCGAACTCTACACCTTTGGTGTATTGTTTCTCCTTGGATTAATCCTAAGTTCTTCTTGTGTCATACCACCTCGACATCACTAATGCGTAGTTTTAGTGCTTAACTCTGGACGCTCTCTTTACCAACTTGCGTAGAAATCGCACTGAATTGGGAAACTGATTCAGTTATCGTATTTCGTACTGTTCGGTGTGGTGTCAGTTTGACACAACGGATGATTTTTCATCAAATACCTCTCCCTTGGGGACGACGCTAGGCGTAGTTGTTGGCGGAACTTGTTTCCGTGTCCGACTAATCCTAGTGGACTTAATTCGTGAGACTTAGCTTCACAAATTTTTGTGCTGACGGTGTTCTACACCTTAACCGACGACTTTAACCTACGGGTGACAGTTGAACAACTAACGTTGTTTGACTGGACGTACCTTTCAACTTCTTGTGGCTGTAGGCACCGGTCGCTGAGTACGTCAGCGCGTACTCAAATTGTTTGTAGTTGAAGAATTGGAGACGTTTTTCTCCCAATTATTCCAATCACTTTCCATTTTCATCCGAAAATGGAAAATTATCACCGTGAATTCCTTGTACGGTACTTTCCGCACGTGGTGACTGCAATGACTCTTCGATGATCGTAAACCGAACCTGTCGGTCGACTTCCCTCGAACAATTCATGCCTACTACTTTTCGGTAGTTGGTACGATTTCCATCTTCGTGATGTTGTGCAATTGTGTGGAGTCTTTACGACTGTTTTGTTTGGTCGTGACTCAATTTTCTTCGAGCGCTGAAGAACTTTTCGTACTTCAGTAGTCGACACTTCCTTTCCACTGATGACTTTTTGTCATTCAAATCGATCATCTTCCCACTTGTGCATGTGCGGCTATCTTAACTATTCGCTTCGGCGAAAGTTTGGATTGCTTACCTACTAGTGACGGTGATTGAAAATAACTTCGGTTTTGACTCTAATTGCGGCGTGTCCACTGTCTGAGTACAGTTGACTTCTTACTGAATCTTCGTATTCGAACGCCGACGAGGAAACAAACCACCCAGACAGAACCCAGAAAACCGATATTAGCCCCAGCTTGAATTCCTTAGAACTCCGGCGAAGCCCTCGAGCTTTTCCGTCGAGTTCCTATCCCAAGGACTGGAATCAAGCTCGGCATGGCTTAAAATGGCCTGGGATCACTGTTCTGGAATCTACCTCTTTGTACCCAGTAGTTGGGTATGGGGCGGTCATTCTTTCGGTCTCCGAAAGAATCTATCTTTCAATGTGAAAGTTCAACTCTGAATCATCCAGTAGTGGATCAACTTCACATTAAACTGTGGATGTTGATTCGCTGGTGGATCCTGTTTCCATTACTGGGTAACTCTACCCAGTTTATCGCCCAATTTTGCCATTGTTGCGACACTTGTCATGTTGGTGAGTGTACGCGAAGAAATTCAAGAGTGCCATGTCTGTGGACAATTGGGACACAGAGCTAACCAGTGTCCGCAGTACCGGCAAAAATCAACCTTTGGTCTGTTCTGATCCAGTAAGTTGGACGAATAGTCTTCTATCGATAACCTACTTTCGGTGGAGACGTACATTACCAAGGCAATGTCATTCCATACTCTGGAACCTTTCTCCCGAATCTTGGTTACGCTACTCTGTATCCTGGTGGTGCCTGGCAGTTCCAGTGTGGAGTATTATTGACTCTTGGGCGAGTTCGTACTTTTACCAGCAGGATACACTAAACGATTCCGATCTTGTTTTCGGAAACGTTAATCTCTCTTGGGATTTTACTTGAATCCACACGGATCCAAGTATTACCAACTCAGCTATTTCACCCATTGTTACTCGAACTACTCGACCATATTGTACTCCTACCGGGTACGATTTGGAATCGCTATGCCGTGAGGCAAAGTTGTCTTGTTCTTTGGGGTTGTCGGTGATACTCTGTTATCATCGCTAATCAAGTTTTGTTTGCCAATCTCATTCCTCTAGATGTCGTGGTTTTCGACGTGATCCTAGGAATGAATTGTTACCCAATTTCGTGCCAGTGTGGATTGTCGGCGGAGGTTGATCACCTTCTTGCCACCTGGCATACCAATTGTGACGCTCACCGGCTAGTACCGGAGAAATCGACTTGTGGCTGACTTTCAGCTACGAGTACAACGAAACTGCTGAGTTAGGGCTTGTGATGGTTGTATCACATCTTTGACGTTGGAGGAAGGAAATTCTTTTCGTGTTGACGACCTACCGGTTGTCAACAAATCTTCCTGAAGTTTTTCTGACGATCTATCTGGATTACCGCCTGATCGAGAAGTGAATTTCACCATCGATCTTTCCAGGTATTGATTGTATCTCTTTTCCTTGCCTCTTATCTTTTGGCTCCACCTGAGTTGTGTGAGCCAAAGGAAATTTCTACTTTTGAAACTCTTCTGCCAAGGATTCCTTCAATCTCGCACTTCCTTGTGGAGCTTAGGTCTTGTTCATTCAAACGAAGTGACGGTGTTCTAAGGCTCTACATCGATTTAGGCAATTTATTCGGGTGACGACTAAAAACCGCTACCTCGCCTAGAATCGATGATCTCTCTGACCAGCTCCGAAGTGCACAATCTTTCTTCAAGATCGATCTGAGGTTGATTGTTTTCAGCCGAAGATCAAAAACGTTGTTGTTCACTTGACCAACTTTCTGGACTCGTTGCGAGCCTTACGAGTTCTTTGTCATACCTTTCGGGATGACAATCGCCCCAGTAACTCTCATAAATTTGTTGACTCGAGTACTCCGCTCGTACCTCGACAAGTTTGTGATAGTCTTCTGGTTGACTTTCTGGCGTATTCCAATTCTGGGGCCGATCATGCAAAATGGCACTTTCGCATGATTTTGTTGAAGTTTAAGGAGTTTTCAACTTGTGCCAATTCTGACCTAATCATGTGTCTTTCTTGGGACATGTGATTCCTGCGGATTGTTTTCTTGTCGATCCCCAGATGGTTGCAGTGGCGGGGATCTGGGAGCAACCGCAGAAGGGTCACAAGATTCGAACCTTTCTTGGCTTAACCGGTTTTCACCGACGTTTCGTGAGTGATTTCTCTTCTGTTGCTCTGCCTCTCACGAAACTTGCCAGGAAATTTCTCTATTCGTGTGGAGCGACGACCACGAGCAAATGTTCTGACTGCTCAAGTTTGGTCTAATTCTTACTCTTGTATTAGCACTTTTCAAAGACGGCAGTACTTCGTAACCTACAGTGATGCATCACTGAACGGGTTGGAGTGCGTGCTAATACAGCATGGATGGATAATCGCTTATGCCTTCAGACAACTGAAACCGCATGAGATGAATTATCATACCCATGATCCGAAGCTGGTTGCCAGTATCTTTGCTTCGAAGTTCTGGCGACATTTTCACTTTGGTGAGACGTGTAGACCGTTCACTGACCACCAAAGTTTGAGGCATCCCTCTTCTCTGGGAGACCTCAATCTCAGTCAAAGGAGATGGACTGAGCTGATGAGTGACTACGATTGCACTATCGATTACCACCTCCCGTCGTGCAAACGTAGTAACTGTTATCCTTTGTCAGAAGTCCTTCGGACGACTGATTTCTCATTCAGCTAGTCGTTTTTCCTCTTTTGATTGAATTTCAAGGCACTGTTGTCACATTGAGTTGTTGTAGTGACGGAGCGCTCTTGACCAACCTTCGGTTGAGACAATTGTTATTTCTTTTCGGGCGACACTTTTGAGGGAGCTTTTTGGGAGACGTTACGTTGTGATCTGTTTTTACTCGCATCTACCTCATTGTACTTCTTATGGAAATTTCGGGGACGAAATTTTTATAAGGGGGGTAGATTGTTACATCCCGTTCCGGAAATAATAGTATTTTATTCCCGGAGGTGCAAAATGACGATTTTGCCCTTGGTTGACCTTTCGGTTGACTTTTTGCGTCGTAACTCGTACGACGCATTCACTTGTATTTTCTTGACGTGCTCGTCGATACGAACGCGCAGACGCGAACGGGACGTCATTCGGACTTCGAACGAATATTTTACGGGCGTTGGTTTTCGACGTTTCCGTATTTTAACAATTTGGGCTATTTTGGAGTTAGTGGGCTGGGGCCCAGTTGGCAGCAGCCCAATCTCTACAAATCCCACGATTTGTGGGATGTTGTCTGGGCTTTGTCCCATTCAATGTATCAAACCACCTTTTTTTTTT